>CM042226.1:7819050-7974050 GCA_023566465.1 Cottus gobio
TATTCTTTACTGGCTGCATTTCATATTGGGTTCAAAGAAAGTCTGTTGACATGGCAACCCAAAAAATCGGACCGTTAATCCTTTCTTGCACAGCGTTGAGCACTGGATGCTGAAGTCTGAGGGGAAGACACACACATTCTGCCCTGTTGAGTGTGAGTTTTCAGCTGTTTTGTTTCTGTTGCACCTTTAACGTGACACTCAGATCTTGCACCTCTTTGCAGGAACTGCTCGGCAATATCATTTTACAGCTTGCATAATTAGGTCCAACCTTGTCCAGATTAAAATGGCTCACTGCACACGCGTAAACACACAAACGAGTGCAAACGATTCAGAGGACGCTCACCACAATCATCTTCTCTACTTTGGCGATGCCCTTCCCAAAAATGGTCCCCAACTGGTCCCCGACACCAGCCAATAAGAATCCAAAGAGGGGAATCCCAAGCAGAGCGTAGATTATGCAGAAGATCCGCCCGCCTTCTGTGTGAGGAGAGATGTTCCCGAATCCTGACAGAGAGGAGACACGGAGAGTTCGTTAGCTCATTCTTTCAAGATGTCACTTTAAATGAGCTCCCACACAGCAAGCTCCTGTGAGACGGGTTTAAAAGTCTGTGGGTGTCATTCTGCTGTAGACTTTGTACACTTTCCTATAAATAAAGATGTTGTTGTGTGCTTGTTCTATTTCAGACCTGTATGTGTTGCACCTCTCTGATTAGAAGGTGCACATTCTCTTCATGTGAATGATGTGATATTATAACATTTTGGACCGAGGTTGTTTTTGCATAAACGTGTTGATTAGACTGTTCTGTTGAAGCCATGTTGGCTTGCATGGAGTGTTTCCTAACGTGCAGACATAGAGAGTGTTTACAGAAAAGAAGATAGGAACGGGTTTTGGCTATGTATTTATATTATAAGAACTTTATATTTGTTGTCAGCGTGTATTTTTTGTTCTCTTTTGCACTTTTTGTTTGTCTTCCCTGGGAAGCAAGAAAGAAGCAAACTGCTTTGTTCCGCTGGGACATTGTGCTGTAGTCCCTTCTACTAAAGCCCTGAAAGACTGAAAGACTTGAGAAGTGTGGTGTATTTTCTATTTGTTGCAGATGCTGTATCTTTGACGTGTACATCATGTTTCAACAAAACTGGCAGAAGGAGAAAACACATTTTTAACTAAACTGTCTGGAGGAGAAAACCTTCCACAAAGCCTGACTGTGCTTTGACATCACTGCAGACGGACGCAGCAGAACATCTTTGAGACATCCTTGTAGCTCCGTCACTGCGAGCTAAACACTCAACAAAGTCTCGACTGTTCTCTGTCCTGGCTCCTCGATGGTGGAACGAGCTCCCCATTGACATCAGGACAGCAGGAAGTCTCTACATCTTCCGTCGCAAACTAAAAACACATCTTTTTCGACTATACCTTGAATAAGGAAGTAGCACCGAAGTAGCAAATTTATTGAAGAAATTGTATCTTTTTTGATTCTTGTTGTTCTGAGTTTGTACTCATGGTTGAATGCACGTATTGTAAGTCGCTTTGGACAAAAGCCTCAGCTAAATGAAATGTAATGTCAGTAATATTTATTATTATTTATGATTTATTAATCACAATCCCAGTCCTTGAACAAATCGGACAAATTTGAAATGAACACCAAAAAATAAAGAGACAAAGCCCGCTGCATGTAGGTGTTTGTGGGTGCACACACACACACACACACACAGACACACACACACACACACACACACACACACACACACACACACACACACACACACTAATTGGCTTTCATCTTCTCTCCAAACTCATCATCATGTGCACTGAAAAGCAGATGGGGTTTTAAGAGGTCTGTATCTTGGGAAACGAAAACCTCCGAGACCCGGGCCTTATTCAAAGCTGACTTCTACACGTTCAACAATGTGACTTTCATTATTTAAAGTGTCATAATGGGTCCGCATAATGAACTACATCCACTTTTCCGTTATTAATGCAGTCATCTGTCTCAGGATACGAGCTGCAGGGCACCCTCTAATGACTTTCTACTGAAGTGGGGTGGTACTAGATGTGAGAAAGAATTGTCAATCCAGTCTCACCAATTTCATGATTAGTTCAATGGGAGACAGGGCGCTCGATTAGTTTTTAACACCTCAGGGTGCTCCTGCAGAACAGATGAGACACAGAGGCTCCCTAATTTGAAGCTGAGCTCATTTCTTTCTTTTTTCACATGAATAAAACAGATTTATTCGTGTTTATATTCTCACCTTTTATTTGAATTATATCACAAAAGCTGAGGTGAAAAGCAATTTATGCTTCGCAAGCTCAAAAATGAAAGTGTCACTAGAATAAAAAAAGGTACGTCTTTCAGTCAAAATACGACCTCCTTTTATTCAGATAGGATACAATTGCAAATAATAAAGATTTCAGCACTAAAACATTTGTAAAATACTATAAATTGAGAAGGTAGATTTCAGCATTTAGATGACAAACTTAACTAACTAAATTAACACTTTATGATCTCAAATACAGGACTTAAATTACAGGTTAAACACCAAATTCAGTTAAATACCAATAAGTAGTTCAACGTTTCTGCATGAATAATGCATTAAACTTAAGATGTCCACCTTATAATGAGCTAAAGCCTTGAAATGGACAAACCCATTTGTCATAGTGGGTCCTGAGTCAGTGCATTCGTGACCCGATCACATGCTTATGATCACATGCAGTTCGGTGTCACGTCTCATACAGGAGCGAATGCAATATCAATGAAAGCTTAATGACTTCCTTCTAAGTGCTGCGAGGAGTGAAAATGGCAGCGGAGCATTTTATTGATTGAAGTTTTTAACTTGTGACAAAGACACCCACTGTTGCTTTTGTGGGTTTTGTGGATAATTTAATAGCAAACAAGAACATTGTTATGAAACCCTGTGACGGTGGGTTTTAGTTGGAATTAAAGTGAGTTTATTGCCCTGTTGCAATGTTACCACTACAAATATACTCATGTTTGCCATTAAAAATCAAAAAGAAAGAGTAACAAATAGATAAAATATTAATCACACTTGATCCGAAAGCTAAAACGTAAGTACTGCTCATTGATAATTGTCATTTTTGTATCCTAATTAACGGTTAAGCTGTTGGCAAACAACTTAAATTAGTTTTGGATCCTTTCACAGACACATTAGAATCTGGATTCATGAGAAATAGGCACATATACTTTAACATTTGATATATATTATATATTTTAGATTACTCAGAACTATGCAATGATCAGAGTTTCATCCTCCTTTTGTATTTATACAACAGCATACTTCATATTCAAACTTGCCATGCCAATAGCAATAGCTCTATTAACTCAGAGGTGCCTGACTTCTCCCAGCCTCTTCCTCCTCATCACGCTGCTTACATAAACCAGCACTTTGAAAGGCATTATAATGGCAGCACAATATGTTGCCATTAGCCAGCTCTGAGATTACATCTCTCTCTATTTTCAAAGATTCTGCTCAGATATCTTGAGCTCTTGATATAATACATGTATTCTGTCAGGGCTTCTGGAGGATACT
This sequence comes from Cottus gobio, assembly GCA_023566465.1. NCBI lineage: Eukaryota > Metazoa > Chordata > Actinopteri > Perciformes > Cottidae > Cottus > Cottus gobio. The sequence continues at coordinate 7,822,597 of CM042226.1, forward strand.
TAAATGTGAATAAAATGTGAGTTATTGGCAATGAAAGACTGACAGTCGCTCAATTTCAAGCATTCTTGCCAAGTACTTCAACCAGTGGCTTCGAAGTGGCCTGTCTTTAAAAGGTAGAACTTTAAAAAGCAAAGCAGAGAGCATCGTTTAGGCTTATGCTGCTTTAACATTTGATAATAAAACAAGACATAAACCAAAACAGCTATTCAAACTGCCCTTAATTTAATGTTTTATTTAAGCTACTATTTATTTGTTTTTTATGTTGAACCCATGTTTTATGTTTATATTATTTCATATTTTGACCTCTTGTTTGTGATGTTCTCTCCTCCCTTGTGTTTCTTGTCCCCTCTCCCTCTCTCTCTCTCTCTCTCTCTCTCTCTCTCTCTCCATCTGAGTTTGTTGGTCCGGGTGTTGGCTCTCCATTACACTTCTGCTGCCAATCAACCTGCACACATGCACTCCCTCCACTCATCACCCCCCCACCAGTCAGCTTCTCCTGCTTCAACTCACCATTATGTTGAAATACACTCATGGAACTGCTCCCTTGCCTCAATACTGCCATCCAATTAAAGAGCTCTGTGTGAATTAATCAATATGTGGAAATGGATTCTGGCTCATCCACCTCCAGCTGAGGTGAAGCCAGAAGAACAGAATAAACTGCATGGTCACTTTTCCTCTCGGGACTTTTTGTAGAACATCGAAGGCGATCACTGACACAGAAATTACACTTTTCGGAAATAGCTTCTCTGTGCAGCAACAGCCACATGTTGTACTAATCAGGAGAAATGATGATGATTGCAGAGAGACAGCGAAGCAATTATGTGCTGTTTACACTAACACGCATCAGAGGTGATACATGCAAATCACCACCTGCAGCGAAAGCAAAGCTGTGGCAACTAAAGCACTCTGCCAAGTACCTTCACCTCACCACAACATTTTCTAGAGTTTTTTAAAAGACTACCGCGCCTCACTTCATGAGAAAACACCACAGCACATCTACAGGTCAAACGTCAGTAAATCTGCCTTCTGCAGAGAGCGAGCTCGATTAAGTCACTGCAGCACCTGAGTGAGAACCAAAAAGTCAACGTATTCAGTCGAAGGCGAGCAGAGGGAAAACTGTGCAGCTTTTACTCTCCACGCTGGTTAATGTGATTCAAAAGCACACATAATGTCCAACCAGAGGGCAGAGAGTGCTTTAACACTTGTAACATTTTCTGGGTGAGGAATGAGCTTCGGCAGGATCCTGGAGGCGTGAAATAAAGCTCAACAGCTGGCCGAACAGACGCGTGGGTGAGTGTGTGCGTGTGTGTGTGTGTGTGTGTGTGTGTGTTGTTACTGCATTGGTGAACAAGGTTACGGGCTCAAGTCAGTACAGCAAGATGTGGAAAAGGGGCTTGAGCTGGGTTTGAGTTTGCAATTTGTACAATTTCATTAGACCTTTATGCATTTGTATGTATTTGTGTGTGTATGTGTGTGTGTGTGTGTGTGTGTGTGTGTGTGTGTGTGTGTGTGTGTGTGTGTGTGTGTGTGTGTGTGTGTGTGTGTGTGTGTGTGTGTGTGTGTGTAACTGATTCGTTAGGTCTTCACAGCTGGACGTAACAGAGAGTGTTAATACAGTTGACATCTCCTATATTATATAGTGATTTATATAGACCTAGTTTTTGTTGTTTTGCATTGCTAGTATAAAAACATTTTGGCTTTGTTGCTGATGTATTTACTTTTTTGACACTGCGTAGACTTGCGGTGCATGCCAGCGTGGTCAAATCGTTTTTGCAATTTTGGTGACGAGTAGACTGAAAGGAATGGTGCAAGGAAGTAAAAGCTAAAAAAAGCAGCTGAAGCAGATTTGTGTCAGAAAGTGTAATTTCATGCTAAAATGGACATCAGAATTGCACCGTGCCTCTGACAGCTTTGTGTCAAATACAGTGCTTATGAAGCCAAAAACCTTTCAGTAAAAAAAATGAAAGTCTTTACAACTTTTTAGCCTTTTCAAAGCATTGCATGCAAGTAGAGTGAAGTAGCAGTTTCTACAAAGGGAACAGAGTGGGAAACTACGTCTCTTACCGATAGTGGTGATAACAGTCCCAGCAAAGAAAAAGGAGGAGCTGATGTCCCAGAGGCTCGTCTGATTGGATGCATTTCCTGAAGGGTTCACACCTGCTCTGACTGCTGAAACCACTTGCTGGAGTGGAAAGTAAAATAAAAATACAAAATTAGCACATAAGGCAGAATCTCCCGGTGGGAGTGCGGTATGAGGTGAGCTGAGGAACAGAAGAAAATTAGCGATGTGCATCATCTTGGGGAATAGATGACAGCCAGATAAACAATAAACCAAAACCTAATTAAGAGTAGTGACAAACAATAGGAAGCATCTGTCACCTCTCATGAATGCAGGTTTACATTTTAAACACATGCTCTTTATAGTCTCTTTCTATAGTCACTAAGACATGATTTACACATTATCAACATTTTTCTAAAATTACAATTAGTAGTTATACATCAAAGTTGCATCATAGGTATACTCCTTTTCATTCTCTAAATTCCCTTAATTATACATTCATTGCTGAACTTTTACAAGCTCAAAATCTAGAACCTAATTTTAGCCCGTATATATGATTTTGGTTTTGGATTTGGATTACTATGGCTGTGCTATGATGTGATTCCAGCTTATACTGGTTGCAAATATTGCCCAGGTAATTGGTTGACAATGTGTGTGTGTGGGAGAGCTGTGGTGTGACACGAATCCCAGCTGAGTGTGAAAAGCCTTTAGACAGCAGCCAGTACAAGAAACAAACCGTTTTCTCACTTACTGCTGTACTTGCATGACAGGAGACGAGAGGGGAGCAGCCACCAGCTGGAGGGAAGCACACCACTGCACTACTTTTCACACCCACGAGCCCAAACATAGACATGCGTGAGGAGCGGTGAGGTGCAGAGCCACACACTGAACTGTGTGCATGCACACTACAGATATGAACAGTGTGTTCATATGCACAAATATAATAAGTCTGCTGCATAGCTTACTACATGCAGTTATAACTACTCATCAGTACATTCCCAGCCTTTTATACAACCAGCAAAGCCACTGAGTCGTATCTCCCCACTTTGAGAAAGCCACTCCTGGAAGCTAATATCAAGGTTAAGGCTAACTTTAGCGGCTCTGACCTGCTCTTCATTGGTTTGGACAAGTTTACATTTCTCAAGCGTACCATTTGTCAAAAAGCTTTGGTTACAAGCCGGCTCTCTTTTGATATTAAAAGTGAAAACATGACATTATCAGTCTCTTATTATATGTATACTGCCCAGAACATCACACCCATCCACCGTGCATCAGGGATATTGGTGACAAGAGGTGCCTGCAAACAGCCCAAAGGCTTTTAAAAGACGATGCCCAACCCAGCCACCGTCTGTTCAACCTGCTGCCGCCTGGCAAGAGACACACAAGTATCAGCTGCTGCATCACCAGACTTCAGAGCAGCAGCTGTTTTCCAAACTTCAATATATATTCTTTTGTTGTGTTTGTTTTTGTGTGTTCTGCTTATGGAGCAAAATAGGACTACACAATGCATGTGGTTGCACAACCCTATTGTCCAATGACTATAAATGACAATAACCTTGTATGTCGCCACCAATCATATTCAAGACCCCTTTTCTAAGGGTCAGCTGGAATCCTTAAGTATGCCGGAGGTGGTTAGCTTCATTAGCTAGCTAGCTAGCTACAGCTGGCGAGATCTGTCGGTAACAGTCATCACTAATTCAATCCTGCTTATCTGCAGTGAACTGAAATCAAGGACCAATTTAAACTTACACTTTAAATAGGCATACCCTCCTATTATTTTTTCAAACTGCATACCGGTTTTGCTAGAATGGAAAGCATAACTCTTATTACTCGATAAAAGAGGCTTACCTCTGAAGGCTGGATCAAACTTATCTCACTAGGACCAGTTCACTGCAGTGAGACGAAACGTTTCTTGGCTCAAGTGGCTTCACAAGATAAAGAATAATTACTAAGAACAAAGTAAGAGAAAAGCTTCGAGACCTTCTGAGAATAGCAGAGCCACTGCTCATAAATCACAGAAGAACGCTTTATGGACTAAAGCTTTTATTCCAGTGTGTATATGTGGGATTTTTGCCAATTAAGAGCAATAAAGATGATTTAATAATAATTGTGTGGCCCATGCCACCTTAATAAATGTAGGAATTGTGGGAGTAGCTCTTTTTGATGATCTCCATTATTTATATTTAACATCAATAATCCGTCAGGAACAGAGCAGTAATGCTACAATAATCATGTGCAGCTCACGGTCCTATACTGAAGCAGCACAGTCAGCTATTCCTGCACATGCACACACAAGTCACTGCATCGCTTCCTAAGTGAAACTGAGAGAGCTTTCATTGGCCTACGAGTGTAACAAGGCAGTAAAGTGTGTGAGAGCTGAAATGAATGAATAATGGATAGGAGAGTGAGGGAACAACGTAACGACACAAGAGTTAACACGTGGAGGGAGGAGAGATGGGCTGAAGTTGAAAGGGTTGCTTCACTTAAATGACAAAAGAGCAGATTCATATTGGATGATTTTGCACTTGTTAGGTGTCAATGCAGGAAGTAGTGTTCCCTATCAAACGCGAGATGGAAAGGGTGTGTAGTTTCCATCCAGTCACAGACCTGAAACTATCCTTCATCTTTTTTTTTTAACTAAAACTACAATATTTCTCGAACCTTGACCTGCACAGATTTTGTAAAATATCAGAAGTTTTGCAGGTTTGTTGAACATCAACATGCTCGCGTGGTGAGAGTTTGAACTCACACGTATCTATGGCGAGTTTCATTCGCCTAGTTTTTGAAATATCCTCCACAGACATAAAATATAGATGAAAGCCCATTTAGTTTGTGGTGCTTAACAAAAGAAAACATCTGAAGATCTCTCTGCCAATAGTTTTCATCAGGATTTTTTCTTTGATGGAGAGAATTTGTAATCCAACTGAAAACCAAAACTATCGGTATGGATGAATACCAATGGGAGGGAAGTTTATTATTTATTATTATTTATTTTAAATACAGATCAGAGGACTATGTGTAGCCTAAGGCATGACATATGCTTCTGTGTTGATACAGGTACAGTACTATCTACAGATAGTAGAGGTTTGTTTACTCTGCCACTGCAGTGAGATGGATTTACTTTGATTTTCTATGATACAGCTTCCTCATGAATATGTTTGCTATACACCCAGGTATAGAAGAAACACAAACACATGTGTATGAACACACCTGGGAATGTTTGCTTATGTACAGCTGGGTGAAGCTTAGCTTCACCTCCATGTAAAAGGAAACCTGTTGTGAGGAACTCACAGAGAATAATCATCTGACTCGGCAGGTCCGCTCAGAGCGTTTCAGCTCATGGTTTTGGTTTTACAGCATGCAACTGTTTTTGTTCACTCGCAGACAGCTGTTTTCAGCCCAACAGTCATTGCAGTCAAATCCTTTTTTTGATCGCGCTGTACACAGCCTTGTCACGACAGGCAGTCAAAAGGAGTGACACGCTAGTAAACATGTAGAGAGTGTTTAGCTGCTAAAGAGCTGGAGATTTCCCTCAGGAGTCCAACTGTAAAGGCTCCTGTAATATATGACGATTGTGTTCCCAGTTTGTTTCTTTGTTCTAGTGGGAACGAAGACATAAGCTAAACTAAAAAAACATAAAAAAACAATGGTTGCACTTGTGGCAAACATTGTGTTCAAATTGTGTTCAACTCAACACAAACGTATTCACAGACAAAATAAACAACATAATGGACAAAGGGGAATTCATTAACAGTTCAGTGTTTTGTAATCTCTTCTATCTCTTTATCATTTCTAAATTCAACAACAGAGATCGCTCAGAGAGACGTCCACTGTGCTTCTAAAAACATCATTTAACAAATCAAACAATCAGACGGGCTTGGTTCAGGCGGCCCCGTTGTTTCCCGGCCAAAGCGGCCACATTAATTCACTGTCTTGGCAAACCAACAATGGCCATGGGAAATGATAAGGCAGGATAATGGGAGCACCACACTGGCTGCTTCCCACCTGAGCCCGACAGCAGGAGAGATTGAATCGTCTGCGCTTTCTGACATCACTCACTTTTTTAATTACTCCCCCTGAGAGCACATCTCTCAATTCTCTTCTGACTGGCTTTTGATCAGTGGGAGCCTACAAAGGTGTGTGTGTGTGTGTGTGTGTGTGAGAGACAATACAAATGCAAGCCATAAACAGAACATATAAATACATATATAAGAAACCAGACAGCTGTACATAATTCAATAAAAAGAGAGGGGGTCACCTGCTTTTATGAATCAATAATCAGAAGAGGAAGAATTGTCGAACGGTTGTCTATTAAAAGCACACAGATAGTAAGACTGGTGTTATGTATATACTGTAAAACACTGTCACATAATTAGCCTTACGGCATTAGGAAACTATTTAAGTGATATTAAATGTGTCATCCAGGTAAATTACCCAGCCAATAATTAATTCAGTTCATTTTGTAGTTAGTTTCTGAAGTCCAGGACTTTTTTTTATCTGCAATGAGCACAGACTGATTCAGTGGAACGGCCAGGGACTAAGGGAGTCATACTTTTCCTAATAACAAACCCAATAGGCTGAAAAGGCATTTTTAGGGACAGAGGACAGTTTACCCTCAATTGAATTTTGTCTTTTCAGCGACAGAAGCCCCAGAGGGATTTTGAACGCTAGCGAGGAGTCATAGAGTAAAGGAGACACGGTTGTTAGCAAAGGTAAGTTACAGCCCAAGGCTAAAACTAAAGGGCATACACTATTACACATACTGCACCATTTATATAAGGTCCAGTTGTATTTAGGGGGATGCAATATAATAATACAATATGTTTTCCTTAGCGTACAGTATAATCACGTAAAAACAAGAATGGTTACTGAAGATTGAGTCATTTATAACTACATATGCATGTTTCTACAATAGATGGAAACAGAGAAGTCAAACACCGGCTCTGAAGAGAGAAACATCAGCCAGCGTACTTCTACAAGCTCTGCAAAGAAAAGATCTTTCAGTTGGTTGCAATCTTCAAGACGCCACCTACACACTTGACCTTTAAAATAAATCTGATTGAATGTGACAGAGCTCACATGCTGGTGCTCAAGAGGTCAAATGTTTCCCATGTTCACCAGCTTGGTTTGTTTGGCCTTTTAACATGCTAACGTTGCTAATAAGCACCAAGCAGATAGTGCTAACTTTTATTTTATGAATTTAATTCATGTTCCAAGTCCATTTTTATTTCATGCTGACTATGATTGTAATCATAGCTTTTAATTGTGTCATTTTCCATCTTCAAGTTGTTGTGTTTTTAAATTGCTCAATTGTTTCTTTTGTGTTGTTTTCATGGTCCACACTTGTTCTTTCTTATCTTTGACTTGTCATCTTCATTATTTCTAACAATCTCAGCCAACAGTAACAGTCATGACTGTGTTATGCCAACTACAGAGCTGCCAAGTGGAAAAATTAAAATGAGGAGAATAATGAGCAGCATTATGACACTATAAAGTATAATTTGCTGTTTTAAGAATATACTTCCTTTTTCGTATCACTGTACGTGTATGTTTAAGATAACATCAAATAAAAAGATAATTATTTAACAGTCAAACAGATAGATGATGATCTCAGGACAGAAAGCATCATCACCAATTTGAATATTAATTCAGCATCTTAAATTTAAATTAATACCATCTGTTACGAGCCCTTCTTAACCGAACATAGTGCAATGTATACGAGTATGTAGAAAACATTATTTAATCCTAAATCCTGTCAGCTCTAGTCAGATTTGGTACGGTAAGAAGCTACAATTGTAATGCCACTGAAGGCCAACTCAGTGGACAACAACGCTGAAACAAAGCAAACCCAGAAGATGGAAATATTGATACATAATTTAGAAACAACACATTTCTTTCCGGATAACGGTGAATATGCATGAACTACATTTGTCCTGCTGTCAAGTATGTCGTTCATACTGGAAGCCGGAGATGCAACAGAGGAAAAAATATTCACATATAGTATATATAGCTTTTTCATAATTACCAGAAGGTCATTACATGTTACAGCGATGGCTTTTCTTATGTATATCAGAAACTACAATGTTCGCCATGAGAAAAATGTGTTGGGAATAAATTTCACAAATTCACACACACAGACTTGCTTATTAATAAAAATGTTAACAGTAATATTGCGGTGTGTATTTAGTCCTAAAAGGAAATGTTTTAAGGGAAGTGGTCGTTCTATTTTCATGGGTTGATTAAAAAGCTCACACTCAAACAATGACCAAGCTTAATCTATTATTAAACTCAAGGTTTCCTCTGTATTCGAAAAAATGATTTGGAGGGAAACGTATTATAGATCTTCTGCAGTAAAAGGCACAAACAAATCTTCCTATAAGTAAACGTTAAAATGTGTTGTCTGTATCTGACCTTTAGAATAACATCTGATCATTTTTCTGTGCCTTCAAAAACAAAACTAATCTCTGTTGAAAACAAATCAATTTTATGATGTGACAGTATGGTTATGCTTCGGTTCGCTTGAGGCACTGACTGCGTAAGGTCACGGCTTGGCTGAAAACTGCTACTTAAGGCCCCAGAAGAAGTTCATCTCCAGGGCTTTCTGCCAGAAAGGGTTTATTTGAACCCAAAACATGATCTTTTTCTACCAAGTAGGTTTCTTGCCTCAACCGAAGGAGATTTTCTGGTAGGAAGAAAAACGTCTCCCATGGGGACAAACGCTGAAACGCTCGCACAGGTTAGAGAAGGTCACGGTCATGCTGAAGGGTGATCTCTGCCTTTCAAAGACTCCATTCATCTCTTAAATATCCTCAGGTGAAATCTCTGGCAGTGTTTATTAAAAATCATTGTGTCCATCATTCCAAAAGTCTCAAGCAAACAACGTAAAGCTGCCAAATACCAATAATAACCTCTGTAGGTATTGAATACTTACATATACGTGAACAAATACAAATATATATATATATATAATTGTAATACATATTTGTATTAGATGACCAGGTCCTGCAGAAGATAAAATATTTTCAATATACCTTTTAGGCCTTAGAGGACCCTAGTATTTGGCTTTTAATTTGTGCTGTGTGCCATAACTCTTAACCAGTAACATATACAGTGGTGTTAACACATCTGAACAATATCTTACAAGTGTTACTGTTTATTTTGATACCAATGCTATTAAAATAGACATTGTGGTTGCAGATATACACCTTTTTTAGTTTGGGTATGCTACTTTACCCGATTAAAGAAAGATTTGCTATTATTAATAGACTGCCTCCACCTATAGACTGCCTCCACCTATAGATTGCCCCCACCTATAGACTGCCTCCACCTATAGATTGCACCCACCTATAGACTGCCTCCACTTATAGATTGCCCCCACCTATAGACTGCCTCCACCTATAGACTGCCTCCACCTATAGACTGCCTCAACCTATAGATTGCACCCACCTATAGACTGCCTCCACCTATAGACTGCCTCCACCTATAGACTGCCTCCACCTATAGATTGCCCCCACCTATAGACTGCCTCCACCTATAGACTGCCCCCACCTATAGATTGCCCCCACCTATAGACTGCCTCCACCTATAGACTGCCCCCACCTATAGATTGCCCCCACCTATAGACTGCCTCCACCTATAGACTGCCCCCACCTATAGATTGCCCCCACCTATAGACTGCCTCCACCTATAGACTGCCTCCACCTACCTTCACCAAGTCCTCCAGCTCAGAGGAGTTCACGCAGGCGTGCATGGCCAAGAATTCCAGTTTTTGTGCCAGAATTGCGAGCTTCTGGGAGCTCTCCTGAGGCTGCTCCAGCGCCCTGAACACCGTCGCCCCGATAATGAGGTAGACCACCACCAAGAAGAAGATGGCTGACACAGTTTTCCACCTCATGACCATAGTCCGGGTGTCGCACTCGTCCTCTGGAGTGTGCAGCAACACCGGATTGACCGAGAATGACAGGCGAGGTTTGGAGTTGTGGGCGGCCGACTTCGGGTCAAGAAGGTCAGGTGCGGCCACTGTGAGGATGGAAGTGACGAATGTGGATCAATTTCTTTCCATTACAAGAGAGTCCCTGTGGGCTACTCTGTTTTTCTATCTATCAGCCTGCCTGTCAATCTGTTAGCTAAAGACATACACAGGTTACAATACAGTGTGTACCATCTGGTTCACACAATGTGTGTGGCTGCAACAAACAATCATTTTCATCCTTGTTTATTTAGGTGGTTATTTTTTCAATTAATTGATTAATCGTTTGGCGGATATTAATGTGAAATGTGTTTCCATTGAAAATAAAGCAGCAAATCCTCACATCGAAGAAGATGGAAGTAGATAAAGTTTGACATTTAAGCTTAAAAAGGTCTGATTATCAACATGTTATGATATTTAAATAAGCTTTTAGTCACCTGACCAATATGCTTATTGTATCAGCTTTATGTAAAACAATCAATGCAAATAAATTATGAAGCAATAACCATTTGGAGAAAATAGAGCATTGTACTTACTTTACGGTTATTGCAATACATACTGTCAATACATATAGATATTGAACTCATACAAAGTGTTCCAGGACTGATCTAACACGAACACTATTGTAAAATATTATTTTTAATAAGCGTTATCATTGCCACCAGTCTAAAAGACTAGTTAACTGTATTGAAGGTATTAGCTGCAGCAGGTGGAGCACTTTTCATTCAATGCACGTTATGCACCTGTAATACTCCAGCAGCATAATTCACAGTTAAATGCATTAATTTCCATATCTTAGCTTCCTCTTCTGAGCCAGATCTATATGATCCTTGATTCAACTCATTAAGGTTGTGTGATAAAAATGAATATATATGTGTTCAATAACCACAACTTCTAATAGGATATACACTCTTACGACAGTGGAGCACGTTATGTCTCCCTGCAGGAAATACAATGATGCTTTTCTTTGCTTTTGGGTCCCAATGGCAATGAATACAACGACTGAATGGAAGCTCATTAAAAATCAAACACTCTTTGTCACAATCCCGTTTCCCCCAACAGCTTGCTGAACTAGATGCAATTACATAACCACCCCATGAGGTCCCAATAGCCAGTATTTTACAGTAAACAACTTATGCAGATTCACCAAACTAAGCTGACACCATGTAAAATAAACGCATAAATGAAGCTTTTCTTTTTCTTTTTACTATACTTGTTTTACATAACTGCATGAGCATTTCGGTGTCGTAAATAGGTTTGCACATGCAGTATATATTGCACATTATAATAAAAAGCTACAGTTAAAGTATCATAAAGAGATCATATCAGATATAAATGCCAGTGTGAGGCAGAAATAGATGCTACGATTGACTTAATAACTACACTAGAAACTCACAATTAAACAACACAGAACAACGTAAGTTGTTCCTTATAGCCTTTATCACCACTCAGAAGGTGCACAGTCATGAGGAATATCAGTAATCTTCACACTTACTTCTCTACCATCTCGTCGCTCTTTGTTTCCTCATTGACGGATCTTTTTTTCTTCCTCCACGAAAGCGCAAAAGATGATCTCCCGTTATTGTCGCTTTTTGCCTCCGGTGCTCCCACTCAGGGACGTGGCCGCTCTCCACATGGCTCCTCTTCCATCCACTTTACAACCTCCGCAGAAAATTCACCCAGAACATCGCGTACCCGGCAAAAGAAGCGCTAGGACGCAGCGTAAAAGGGACGAGGGCAACACATCGCTTCCCTGAAATCCGTGCAGGTGTTTGGAGACATTGTTGCGCGGCGAGGCGCTTTAAATGGGGAGGACGCAGAGGCTGGCCTCGTACCGGTTAGAGGAGGTATTCACCAGTCCGACACGCTGGGTGCACTGTGCCGCACTGGGCAGTGTGGGAACAGAGAGGGGAAGCTCTTCAGAGGCTTCTCATGTCACACAACAAGGAATGAACAAAAATCGAAGGTGCTACAATCTCCTTCACAGTGCAAGAATAGCTGTAGCTCAGCATGAAAATCACTCACATCTGCAGCTACATTGTGGTCATGCATTATGAAAGACAACTCCTGTTCTCTCCAGCATCCTCCAGAAGCTGCCCAGAAGCTGCCCTGCCCCCCCTGAGCAGCCATTAAGGTTTACAGGGTTTCTCAATGGCTTTGGTCCATTTTCAGCCTTCACGTTCTCTTAACTGTAAATGCAGCCGTCACATCTGTTTCATGGGACACCGCAACTCTTTTGCATGTTTGCAAAAGGTAGAAACTCACCCAAGACATTTAAGCACACTTTGAACCTATTATTGTGTCAGTAAGTTGGCCAATGGTCCTTCATGCAAGAGCACACTAACATATGCTGCTATAAGAGAGAGTGTTCTCTTCCTTCATGAAGCTAAAAATACCTGCATGGCATCAACTTGACTCAACACAACCTTGTTTTAGTAGAGGTTACCTACAACTACCCTTGTTTGTTTAGTTTGTTTTCCGTTGCCTTCCTAAGTGCATTTTCATCCTGTTTAAGGGACAGAAGATAAAAGCTTTTCCCTTGTTTTGCCCCGTCATTTAAGCTGGTGGCATTCCAGTCACAAGTCTGCATCTCACATGCAGGCAGCAGCCATCTTCTCAGTTAAGTAGAAGCAGACTTCAGGTTGCACATTAAGTCACTGTCAGTGTGGTAATTAAATTAATCTGAATTAGTGAGGGAGTCTGTGTGCTTTATGTCCCTGATGTAAGTAATTATTCATTATTGCATGCAATTGTGAACAATACATGAATTTACAAAACCAGGGCTGACAGGGTTTTTCAGTGATTTGATTATCGGATGATGCTCAGCCCTTTCCTGTCCTTGTGAAGGTGTGTGTGTTCAGAAGGAAGGGCGTGCGTGCGTGTGCACAGATGTGTCCACATGATTGATTTGCATGAGCTCCTACTGCTAATTGAAGCAAGATACTTGCACAGCTGTGCAATTTAGTGCTCTGGTACACACACACATGTACACACACACACTGAAAGATGTGTCAATAAAGCTACAAAAATCTTTACTGTAAGTGCACAATGAGAGATAATGGTACGAATGACCCACAATCCCCACTTTTGCTGACATTGCAGTATCCCAGTGGCTGAGTTTGCTGAGGAAAGAATGCCTCTTCTGCAAAAGAAAGAAATACTGCATTGTAGTCTGCAGCATGACCGTAAGAAATCCATAAAAACAAAAATAATTTAATAATAACAATTGCTTTCTACTTTGTCCTGTCCTATTCCCCCTCACTCGTTTCCCTTTCTGGCCTTTGAATCGGCGAAGAATCCAATCTGCACCAGCACGCTCCACGAATGGCAGATTCATTTTGATAGTGAGGCGTTACTGGCTCTCTCAGACGCCTCCATCACCCAAGAGGTGGAGCCTCCTCTTTCCTCCTTCAGATACAATAACGTTTGGGGCTTTTTGATGCCATAGTTACATGACAATGCTAAATTATTTCAGTGATCAATTCAAGTCTTTACTTGTTCTCTTTATTCTTTTTATAGACACACATTGTTAACACAAAGGGCTCGGATGTGCTACACAGCGTTGGTGAACCTCCCGTTTCAGCCTCTGTCACATAACAGTTCTCAAGAAGTCAATTAGATACTCATGTGTCCAGTGGCGATTCTAGAAAATTTTACATGGGGTGGCAGAAGGGTGGCAAGTTGAAATGCAAGGGTGGCATGTTGAAATCCAAGGGTGGCATATCACACACACACACACATGCCTGGTGTCTATATATATTTATTTATACAAATCCAGATAGTGAAAACAGACAAGAGCAATGGAATAGCTTAACAGTTAAGTTACATACGTAATGAAAATAAAAACTGAGAAAAAACTGCTATAACATTTTCTGTCAGTCCACCTTACTGTACTAAAGACGTTAGTAAGACGGTTAGCTAAGCTAACAGTGGTAACTTCAAGGCTAGCTAGCACAACCAAGCTGTATAGCGAGCTAGCTACTGTATGCTACCGACTTTTGCAAGCTAGCAATTAAATAAACGATTGAAATTACAACGGAACTGTCTATCACATATGACCACTCATCACATTTTCTTGATTCACGATTCAGCAGTACTGTACCTTCTTTCATCACTGGAAGCCTACAGTAGGCTTGTCTCCAGTTAGTTGCGGGAGATGGGCAACCACGGTGACGAGAGCAAAGCGGACTCTTGGACTCAACCATTTTACGGGGGGGGGGGGGGGGACTTAAAGATTTTAGAACAAGTTACCAAAGAGATCAACAGCTTAAGTAGCAAAAATATAATACCGTTATATAAATGTATAGTATATTATAGGAGACACTTCTGACAACCTGGGTGGCAAGTGGGGTGGCAAGCAATTTTTTTAGGGTGGCAGCTGCCACCCCTTGCCACCCCGGTGGTTTCGCCACTGGATGTGTCTAATATGAACTTTAATGTTAAGCTAACAACCAATGAATGAATGAATGAACCAATGAATGAATGAATGAATGCTTTGAGTGTCAGATGTCCTTACATTGCTATGGTTACAGTTATGCTGTAATTGTAGCAAACGGATGCTTTAGTTACCTAGGAAACACTTTAGAATAACTACACGTTATTTAGCATTAGTAAAGCATGAGTAAACACTTAATTCATCATTTAGTCCTTAATTTGTTTGTAATACATATATTACGTACCATTGCCATAAATACCAAAAGAGGGGTACACCATGGACAGGTCGCTGGTTTATCGCAGGGCACACATATAGAGACAGACAAATCATTCACGCACACATTCACACCTACATGCAAATTAGAGTCAAATTAACCTGAGCTGCATGTCTTTGGACTGTGGGAGGAAGCTGGAGAACCTGGAGGGAACCCACGCCGACACGGGGAGAACATGCAAACTCCAGACCGAAGGACCGCCCAGCCCGGGATCTTGCTGTGAGGCGACAGTGCTAGCCACTGCACCACCGTGCAGCCCTGGGCACCTCTTACGTCCCCTCTCAAACTAAAAGACACTGACATTTTGTCCATAAGTCATGTGACTCTTATGTGAGTTAGTCACTCGGTAGTGACGTGAGTCTTGAGACTCGTTTCCAGGCGTGCTGGTGTGGTCGGGAATCATTTAGCAAACAATGCTGAAACGCCCGTGTTGTTTTAAAACCCTGGTTTGAAACCTGAAACACATTAGTGTGGATGTAGCCTTAAAAATATTTTCCTGTCCTTAATGCTGTTGTGTTTTACCAGCAGACCTACAACACTCCTGCAGTGCCCACGCTGTCAGTGTTTCGCTTCAGGGCTGTTGTGTAACGTTTGCACACATCCTTCTGTTTATGCCACTCGGAGCACCTAGATACCAAGTGCTTTTAAACCAACTGAACATACACACATGCTGCAAAGTCATAAATATGAAATATTTTTAATATTCTCCTTTAACTTCATGGCCAGCTTATGAACTTCCTGTTTCTTCATCTTCTTGCTCTGCTAATTATTTCCAAACTTTGGTGTAACAAAACCATTGCATTTGTCATCAAGGTCAGCGTAGGAAAAAATCAATTGAACAACCCCTACTTCCATTAAAGAAGCTATCACAGCCTGAGTCGTATAGTGGATTAATGAAACACAAGGCTTATCTCTAAATTGCCTGCCAGCTCATGTTTGTTTGCTATCTGTTAAATGACCTGAATTTCCATTTTTGCTTTTGAAAGCATCTTATCAATAAATATGATGTCATCGCGCAGAATTAAATGAATTGAGTTAACTCAACCGGACTGCTGTCGAGGAATGAGGACGTGAGCCCAAGTGAGGCTAAACTTTGTTCCCCATTCAGAAGACACTGTTACATAGAAGTGTCGTCAACTTAATGTGTCTCAGGTGGAGTTTCATTTCGGTGTTTTTGGACAGAACACTGCGTCATGAATGTGTTTGTCTCCTTGTCATCTCATTAATTGTCTCCCCATGAAATATAATCACGCTTCTGCTTCTCTTGAAATCATTTGCGGACCAGGACATCACCTGCAGCAGCGACATATGGCTTTTGTTACATGACAGTCATCTCATTATTGGTGACGTGGTTTTGTTAATGGATTCTATTACCATAGTAATGTCCCCCAATGTCACAATAATGTAGGAAGCCATGTTCCCCTGTTACCTGCTTGACAAAAGGTGCTTACAAAGGCGTCTTTCTTACAGAAATCTGATGTTAATTAGGATTTTAGTTCTAATCTTTGTGGTTTTAACGAAATATATTTTTTATTTATTATATCTCATGATTAGATAATTGGAGAACATTATCTAAATGCTCTTATTCTCAACAGCGCCTTACTTGTTTATAAATGCAACGCCACACAAACAGTGATATTGCTTGAAAAAGTTCTGCGACATCAGTGAACAGAAGTGCTGAAAGTTGAATGCGATTAATATGATCAATATAAATATTTTATGCAGTTGCCTGCAAGCTTGCATTCTAAAGACTCATGTTAGTACAAATGAATTGCATCTGCTGAATCTACCTGAATCCTTTCTACTGAGGTTGCAGTTCCTCATCCTGTAGATGATTATCAGCAGTATTTTCAGCATGCAGCAGGGGCTTTTAGTGAATATAAAAGTATTACTTTTTAGATTGATCTATCGTCTGTAATACGTACTGACATACTGCAGTGATGTACAATGCCACACAGATTTTGTCTTTGTGTTATCAAATATCATTAAAAAAGCAGACGTATCTGTTTGCAAGATTTAAAGAAAGTTCATACTGACACTCATGATGCAATAATAATATGAACGTTTGCTAAAAGTGAAGTTATCTCCGAATACGTGTTTAAAGGTTTGGCTATGAAGTCAACCAAACCTACTGAATCTAAGTCTGGTGAGCTAGACCACAACTATGATAAAGTAATTTGTTTCAAAGGGCAAAGATTCACTCTTCTTCACAAAGATCAGTGATTCTGGTCGGGGGTGAGAGCAGATGAAGCGTAGTTTGAGGTGAAGTTAGCACTCATGTGGAAAGAGTTTCTATCACTGATGCTGCACGTTCACTGTCAGCTGGGATCGCTCCACTCGCTGCTTCTCAATAGATGACAGAGCTCAAAAAGAATAATTGTGGTTTCACAGCAGACTTTCAAGTCTTTCATCTCCTTCTTATTTGCCTGAGCCCGGCGGAAATCAATCATTGTGAACAACTGAGCGAAATGAACTCATGCGATATGTGTGTTCACATGGAGCGCCTGCAAACACACACGCATGCATGGTCATTCAAATGTGAACCTGCTCCGGCTCCTGCGGGTATTTGAAGTACAAAAGCCTGGAAAGCAGGGGAGGAAAATCAGCCCATTGTGCTGCAATAATGATGACTTAACAGTTTTGAATAGGTATTCATCAGGCAGTCGAGATCCCCTTTTGCACATGATAAACTATCAAGGAAAAGGGTTACAGTACTTCCCCTCCTGACCAACTCACATCAGCACTAAAGGTCCAATGCCTTGTCAACTACTTCTCTATGAGTCAGTTGAACTTGTCTGGAGCAACTGGATGTACATCCTGATCAATGTTAGCGGAAAGTGATTCTCAGTTCAATAACAGAATACACAAGCGTCTTTGAGTGTCCAGAAAAGCGCTATATAAAATTCAATTATTATTATTATTAGCATAAAATAAACTCTAAAAAGTGACGACAATGAGGATGTGATTTAAAGTTGCATTCTCTCTGCTGGCCAGCAGGGGGCAAGTCCTCTGGCTGCAAAAAGACGTCTGATTGTCAATGAGAAAAAGAGATATTGCCTACACATTGTAAACATGTGTTTATGGTTCCAATCACTATTGTTTCAAGTCTTCCTAAATACAGCATGATGTTCATTTTGTAAATTATGGTCACATTTAGAATACAATACACAATAAAAGCAGGGTATGCTTTAGGGCGGGGCTTCCTTGTGCCACATCAAACTTGAGGATTCAACAGTCTATAAACCAACTGGCAATGTCACGATGACTCCGCCCACTTCTTATTTACAGTCTCTGATCTCTGCTTGAAGACAACATTTTAAGGGTCACGTGTCCAAACTGGAACATCATTGGCCTTTTCTTCCTACGTCTATGGTATAAAACAATAGAAAACTTTTGCATAACTTACGTTGTGGCCTTTATTTTTTATCATCGTCTTCATCATTATCATCATCATCATATATGAGAACTGCATCTATGCGGTAGTTCATGAAAAGAGGTTTTTCCGAAATGTGCTGACTATGAACACACGTTACAAAGTGATCGACATTGAACGTTTCTCAATAACACAAAGATGTGGACAACCTGCAATGAGAAATAATATGAAAGCACATAAATAAGACATTTTGTCTTTGTCAACAATGAAAGGATGCCAGTGAAGAGGCTATAAACTAAACAAACTAAACTACAGGCAGAGAATGTCCCAGCTGCACTGACTCATCAATGGGTTTAGACATGCCAAAGAAGGAAATGGAAAAAATGACTCTAAAAAGGCGAGTGCCAGAGACCAGAACTGCTCAAATGGTGTATTTATTTCTCTACTACGAATATATCATCACCCTGTAAATCTTTCTATTATATCTGGAACAGGTTTGAGGTCTTTCTCTGCAGTGGATCTCGTATTTACTCTCCCCCTCCTTTTGTTACGTCACCTTTGATGTCCCCGTGATCTTCACCACTCACTGAGATCTCAGTGTCACCTATCCCGAGTTACACCTCAGCCACGGGGGGTAAATGAAGATTAATGTGGGGGCCGACAAGGGTATTGCTGACCAAGCCGACACACACACACACACCACACACACACTTCACTGTGCAAGCTGGTGAGAGGAGATAAGCTGGGCTATGAGTGCTGAATGCATATGTATCTCTGGGAGTGTAATTCAAGCTGACATGCTGATGTTCCCACTGGGCCTCTGAAGTGCTGCAGATCAGATCTTCCATTTAATCGAAAACCACAGACGTGCCATAAACTACAGATTTGAACTCAGTATTGCGTCTGGGCAGCTGGGCCATACATCATCCTCATTCCTGAAAGGTCTCTCGAAACAACTTTGCTATTTTCTTCAGAGGCATGAAGGGTTGTGCAATAACTCCCTGTAACAATGCAGTTCACTGGCTCGTCAAATGAGTAAAGCAACGGAAACGAGAGGAGGTCCACCTGACACAAAGTTTCTCTCCAGAGAAATGTCGTGAGGGTTATATGTGCTGTCCATTACAAGAAAAGGAATACAGCTGTTTGGTTTTTTATATATTTATTTATATGTTTTGTTTACGACTTGCATTTGTATTGTCTTACTGTTGATCTCTTATCACACACGAGCACACACACACACACACACACACACACACACACACACACACACACACACACACACACACACACACACACACACACACAAACACACACACACACACACACAGCATAGGTGGTGTGGCTGAAGCTGTAAGAATACTGCTTGTTGAGATTTAGTTGTCAACAGTTACAAATTAGGCAACATACTGGATGTCACAGAATTCAGTTTGTTCATAGATAGATAGATAGATAGATAGATAGATAGATAGATAGATAGATAGATAGATAGATAGATAGATAGATAGATAGATAGATAGATAGATAGATAGATAGATAGATAGATAGATAGATAGATAGATAGATAGATAGATAGATAGATAGATAGACAGACAGATAGATAGATAGATAGATAGATAGATAGACAGACAGACAGATAGATAGATAGATAGATAGATAGATAGATAGATAGATAGATAGATAGATAGATAGATAGATAGATAGATAGATAGATAGATAGATAGATAGATAGATAGATAGATAGATAGATAGATAGACAGACAGATAGATAGATAGACAGACAGACAGACAGACAGACAGACAGACAGACAGATAGATAGATAGATAGATAGATAGATAGATAGATAGATAGATAGATAGATAGATAGATAGATAGATAGATAGATAGATAGATAGATAGATAGATAGATAGATAGATAGATAGATAGATAGATAGATAGATAGATAGATAGATAGATAGACAGACAGACAGACAGACAGACAGACAGACAGACAGACAGACAGATAGATAGATAGATAGATAGATAGATAGATAGATAGATAGATAGATAGATAGATAGATAGATAGATAGATAGATAGATAGATAGATAGATAGATAGATAGATAGATAGATAGATAGATAGATAGATAGATAGATAGCAGCTCACTATTATTAATACTTGCCACATTACCGGTAGTCATTGCTGCTCTATTCATGATGATAATAGATAATTTAGGCTCTTCCTTTGTCACCAATATTTCAATCTGCTCTTTTCAGCCTTTTCTTCCTTCTGCAGGATTCAAGAACATGGTCTTATCACGAAAGAAAAATGAAACTTTTCCTTGGGGCTTGGAGAGTGCAAGACGCACACACAAACACGCACACACACACACACACACACACACACACACACACACACACACACACACACAATGCCGGCAGCAGTGACAAGCAACACAGTTTTTTTTTTAAATACTAGCATTCTGAGTGGTGAAGTTATGGGGACTATTCATAACACTGCAAACTGACATCTTTCTTTAATGGTTTGCATTTCATTGCTGACAGAGGATTGATTCCTTAATTAAAAAGGTGTCTTTGGAACAGAAAACATTATCTTAGTACTCCCACTGCTGTCTGTCACTCAGTTAGAGGCTCACACTGTGTACACACACACACACACACACACACACACACACACACACACACACACACACACACTTTTACACTAGGGAATCTTCACATTGCTTTTAGCTCCCTCGCTCCAGCTCTTGCCGATGACCTCTCCTGCCGCTGACACACAGAGGTCAGCGACGATGACAGACTACTCAATATACATCTGAGAGCTGAACTAAATAATCCACACATGTAATTTGGTCTTTCTTATTTAACTCCCGCCACGTCCTACCCTACAGACACGATCACTAGACAACAAACCACTTTCTTTTGTGGTTCCTTTTGATCTTTAACAAAGAGGATGCTGCTGCAGAGACAAATGTAAATGTCTCCAGAGATGTTTTCAGACATGCGAGTGTGCGGTAGCATGTGGGGTTTGCTGCGTGCATAAGAAGCTCTCGCCCAAAGACATTATTATGTGGTGGGCTTTGATAAGACAGCCCCTCCCTCTCCTCTTATCCAGAGACTTTGTAGTTACCCATTTCCTTTTGGAGCTTTCAACCCACAGCATCCCAGCAGTTCATTATCTGTTGGATAACGCACTCATCTTAGTGACACACACTATCCTTGGAAAGGCTTTGCGTGTGTGTGCACTTTGCACCAACCAGATCATACCAGCCTGTGATTGTGTGATTTCTCCAACACCATCTCTGCATCTTAATGGGAATTAAAATGAGAGTCAGCTGCACTTTATGTTGGTAAAACTAAATTGTTGAAATGGGTGAGAAGTGACTCTGGTCCATCACCCCTCTTTTAGTAAAATGAAGTGCTTTACACACTCATTGTGCTCAGATGAAGAGAGTGGCTGTGAGGTTGCGGTGGTTCCTGCCATGTACGTCACGGCAAAGACGGCTTACTCTGTCGCTCACAGAAACAATGACTAGGGATGGGGGAAACGGCTTAGTCGTGTTTGTGGTTCATCTCCAGGTGTTTTCTACGATCTCGCCAGAAAGCAGATGCCATCTGTGTGGAAATTACACTGGCAGGGAACGGATACGGGATCACCTAGATGTTAATCCATTGCCTTCTGTCTACCTGCAAGAGGCAACATGAGATTAGTCTGCAATTATCTCTTTTGACACAGTTGTTACAGTGAATCTGGCTCATCATTGAAATTAAAGGGAAAGTCTGGTTATATTGTACATTTCTCTTATTCGTAAAGACCAAAGCCAACATTTTATTAATGCTATACCAAGTACTTTAGGCAAGGACTGATATATGCATCTCATTACTCTACCATAGACCTCCATTGAACTCCCAAAACAAACTAAAATACACATGAGTGTTTGCCCACGTTGACATGTCTATTCAATACGATCAACATGGGCACGCTAGGTTTAATTTTTGAGTAAAAAAACTATAAAATACCCGACAAATACACAATTTATATCGGCTTGAGTAACATTAGCTCGCACTACGCTGCCCAACCTTTCTAATTAATTGAATTAATTAAATATATGATAGGAAATTATTTTGCTTTTATTTAAATTAAGGGTATTTGTGATCTGTTTATAACTTCAATAGGCTTAAACCCCAAAGTGGAAAATGTAATATGTGTAAATATGTCATAAGACCAGTATCACTATATGCTCAGTGTTTACCAGGTGTCTATTTAAAGCTGTGATTTCTGTTGATGACTGGCTATTTATTTAAAGCCTTTGTAGAATTTATCATAAAACAGATTGGATAACCCTTTCCATTACCAGACATTTCTCTATGGAGTGTCTGTAGCCTCCATTTTTTAATATTTATTGTTCCAAATAAAAAGTATCATTATCCCCGTTTATGTTTTTCACCCAAAAATCTCTCTCATGCTGTTGAACCTGAAATTGAAGTCAAGACAGTTCAAAGAGACAACTACTGAGTTTTTGTCATCATATTCAAGTGATTGAACAGACCAAAGGAAAGCCTTGTTTGTTTGACACTCAAGCTGAGCCAGGAGAGAGAGCAAATAAAATCAAATAAAAAGAGCTTTTGCTAAACTTACTTAAAGGCCACTCCATTTTTTGAAATTGTGGTTAGGATTCTCATAAGAGCAGAAAGAAAGAAATAATTGCAGCTTGCAGCGTCTCAAGGCAAATGAGGGTTTGTTTATTGGGATGTTTCCAAATCCAACTAAGCAAACCCTCGTCGTGCTTCAAGACTACACACACACACACACACACACACACACACACACACACACACACACACACACACACTCACACATGTACCATTAAAACCTGCTTCTTGCAATGCATCTGCATTTTGAAAGCTATTTCTTCCTCTTGACCCGGCTCTTGGTGTTATCTACCTACAAAAGAAGAGGAAAGTTGAGTGCAAGTGTGATGCTTTTATACGGCGAGGACACAAAAGGCTTTCGATAAGAACACTTAGAAAGAAGTGGTGCACAACATATAGAGAATCAATGTTGAGTGAATGCAATTGGCATGATCTTCTCTGTGATGATGAGCAGATCATTTTGCTCAAAAGATGAGCAGAATAGCCCCGACAGACAAGTCTTCCATCCAAAGCTACAGTTTCCTTCTCATTGCTGCAGTTCACAGAACAAAAGTATCGCATCGAGGACGTACATCTCCTCCTGCTGTGAAACATAAGTGCTGTGGGCTGTTCATTCTTCGTAAGTGAGCTGCCAACCTGAGGAGCAGTTAGGACCAGATGGCTGCAGCAACAGATATTTCAGGGCCAGAAGAACCTAGTAATGCTCATGAGGGATCCTTCTTCATGCCTGGAGTGTTGCGCGATGAGGTGTTAGACAAGACAGCGAGACTCACACTATTTACAGCTCTGCAGCTAATGCAGAGGCCTCGCCAAGCCAATTTACGGGGAAGTACATGGTTTTGACTGTAATCGCAAATGTTTCCTTCCCCAGACACACGTATCTCAAGCTCCGTTAGCTGATCAAGAGCATGAAGTGAGATTTAAATAAGCAAACAAGGGGCAGTAAAAGTGAAGGTTTCTCACCTTTTTTCCCTGTGAAAGAGTTTTTACAATTTTTTGGGGCAGTTTTTCCTGATTCGATGTGAGGTCCTGGGTATGTGTACAGATTGTAAATCATTGTCTCGCTGTGTTCATTGTTAAGACATAGATATAGAGCGATCAGAGGAAATGCTCCAGGTTTGTGAATGGATCCAACAAACAAAACATAGGACTTTCAATCAGGAGACTGGAGGTTATGTCCCAAAGTGTTGTAGAGTTATGTGTTTTCTGTACTCATGTTATATTTATTTACATTTTATTTATTTTTCGTACTTATTTTAAGCCCAACCGTGATGATTGTTTTCCAAATCCAACTAGTGGAGGTGGTTGGGTTCATCAAATGTCTCTATTTCACTGCTCTTAATTTCCCACACAGAGCTCAAATGCCGATTTGCAAGAACCAAGCTGACGCTAGTTTGTCTCTGCTCTGAGGCGTTTGTACTCGATTAAATGTATCTGATCTTTTTAAAGGAGAGGGGGGAGTCTTGGATCACAAGACGGATACATGCTCACCAAAATATGCAGAGGCACGCCGTAAACATGCAACTTTGTGTGTTTCATAATCTTCTGCATACGCACACCACTGCAATGTAGACGAGAGAAGGTCTGTCACACTTACAGTAAAAACAAAGATCTTGATATTAAAAAAGAATCCTTCATTAAAATCAGATTGAGAATGCTTGTAATTCTTTGTATCTGTTATCTACTCGTCTATCATGCAGACAAACACATGACAGGAGGTCTGAATCTGCAGAGACTTGCCCTGAATGGAGGCTCCTGTATATGCGACCATGAATGAACCCTGAATTTGGAGAAATTAAATTACCCTTCTCATCTATCTGAAATATAATCCTTGATTTAATTCAAGAATGCAATTTTCATTATCTTTGTCTCTTGCCTGTAAGCGGTGGCACAGGTCTTTCAGACATGGAGGGAGACTCCCCATCTCAAAAGAAATGTGGGGGAAGTGAAAAGAACACAAATTCAGAAATTGACTGACAACACAAATGATGTGAATCCTTGTCTCCTCGGTGACCTTTGATCTCTCCCATTCTGACCGCGGGCTACGCATCCGATACGGCTGCTATTGAGGAAGGTTACATTGGCCCTACTTTAATGTTAAGTTGTTCAGCATAACAAAGCGACAATGGAGTGCTTTTCAAGCAAGACTACAATCAGCAAAATGTATCTGTTTTTCTTGCTGGAATAAAACATATCCATTGCTCATCTTTCAATGTTTCTATTCCAAGAGTCACATGTTCTTCAAGGTCAATAAGTCCCCTGAACAGGGCTTTAGTTTTCACCCAGCCCGGCCCTCAGCCAAAGGATAGGACGTTAACATCGATGAATGAGATCACATGATGGACACTGACTCAGCACACACCCTGTCCATGCTCCATGTAAACCGGGCTCTGGCTTCAGACATGTGGGAACTGTTGAGAGAAATTTGAGTTTGACAGAATTAATGTCCAAATATAAATTCATGAATTCAAGGGAACTCATTGCTCTCAACTCACTTCAATTTATTTAGCTGTGGATTAACAGAGTCTGTGTTTCGGCTATGTAAGAAATGACATCTGATCCCAGCTGAGCATTCATGTGTGTGTGTGTGACGACTACCAAAACAGATGTCGGACAATATTTTATAAAAGTATCAACAATGGATGACAAACATTAGATTGATTGCAATTAAATATGGTAGGGTCACTTCTCCCCCCTAAAGGTTGAACTGTAATAACTTTAGTGATCCTTCTGACTCTTCATCTAGCACCATCATCAGGTCAAATCTGAAGGTTTTTGACCAAATATCTGGAAAACGAATGACATTCCCAACACAAAAATCTGCACTTTGTTTATTGCGCATCAATACATGTTAACATGATAGCACATCATGAAAAACATATCACATTGTCATTGTGAGCGTGTTTTTCATGGTGATAGTAGCATTTAGCTCAAAGCTCACCGAGCAGCGAGCATGGCTGTAGACCAGAGTCCAGCCAAGGACTTCATCTGAGCTTTTTTCTCTCCACAAATGACCGTGCGTTGTTGCCATGGCTACCAGGTCACTGCCAGGACAGGCAACATTTTATTTGTGGATGTGTGTTCATAAACTCGCAGCGTATGTTGGTGTGCAAATTGAAAATATTTGCCAGCTTTCAGCCTGAGTGTATTATAAATCCCTTTTTTGTTATTTGCTCACAGTCGTCCTATTGTCTTTCTGTACTGGATCACATTGTCGGCCTTGGCTTTGTATTTTTCCATAATGCCAGACTCAACAGAACTACAGGGAATTGGTCTGCCACACTGGCTTATCATATGGTACAGGCTTCAGTCGAAAGAGAGAAGCCCGTACAGATCCCACTGACATAAGACCTGGGATTGCTGCAATAGAAAAACACAAGCTCAGTTACATTCGTTTTTTTATCTGGTATTCTACAGAAGTTGTACTTGAATGAGTTCCACAAGTCACACGTTTTATGAAGGTTTTATGACATTCACTGTATAAAACAGTGACATGCTCAGAGTTATTTTTTCTGAAAAATTCTCTGAAGACCCCTTTATTGTCGTTTTCCATCCATCCGCCAGATGCTCTCGGATCTTCCGTCTTTTCTCCATCATTTGACTGAGCCACCTATCGACACACTTGTTTCCACTTCCCTCATCTGCTCTGCTCGCCCACCTGCTCACCTGTTTCCACTTAGCCTCATCAGCCCTGCAGTATTTAATCTATTTCCACTCCTTCCCTGCCAGTTTGCCAAAGCTTCAACTGTCATGTCTTGCCTTGTGTTTCTGCTTTTGAGCTTCTCTCCCTTTAATATGAGCTTGTATCCGCCCATGTCAGCCCACAGAGTATGTACCTTATGTCAATTCATCCCCTCCATTCTGCCTGTGTTTGTGACCAACACACTGAACAGATAAGAAGAAAATCCATATCAGGTCGTGATTCCTTTTAGAGTCTGTGGGGTCAAACCAGTTCAGTGTGGGAGATATGAGGTTTTCACCTTTCCTCAATGTCATGCTAATTAGCAGGATGGGGGATACAGTGGAGTCTGCAGATAACCTACTTCTGCTAATACAGATGCTTTAATTAAGTGTGAAAAACACTGAAGTGTGATTAAGCACATTTACCATGTGATGAAGTGTGTGATTCAGAATTGTCATTCACTATACAAATAATTGTTTGACACTTGGTTACATTAAATTCATCAGTGTGAGTCCTCATCACGGCTCAAGAACATAACAAGAAGGGGACAAAGACACATTAAGTGTGTTGAAGTGATTTCACCCAAGTAACCGAACAGAAGCTCCCGTGAGGTCAGCGTGACACCAGAGAGAGATCAGCTCATGAAGAGTGAGTAACAGAGCAGACCGATACGCAAGAGGGTTGACTCAGTACTGGTGACAAATGCATGTTTCATAATCAACAAAAAAACAACATTAAAAAATGTGTTGGACAAATTTGAGAGTATTTGTTGTTCACAAATTTATTTTCCAATCCAAAAACATACCAACAAAGAACTATGTAATACATTGACTAGTATTCTACATATATATTTACAAGTTTACAAACCTATATTTTCATTTGAAAATCCTCCTGTGCTTATGAATGTGATTCATTACTTTAATATCATGAAATACTATTGTCCCCAACTAACAATTTACAATATCTCTCTGATTGGTCAAGTCTTGCCTATTAACAACATTATGTGTTGAGTCTTTTACTCATTGATCTCCCCTTTGTTTAAACTCTATGTATCTTTAGATTATAACTAAAACAAATGATGGTCCAAGTTATGTGCAGCGCTGTCCAATGTACTGAAATGGAGCAGAAGTTATAGTTAGACAAACAGACTTTTTCATGGTTGTAAATATAACAGAATATATATATATATATATATATATATATATATATATATATATAATAGCAATCCACAGACAGAAGAGAAGCGAGCGAGAGAGAGGGAGAGAGGGAGAGAGAGAGAGAGAGAGAGAGGGAGAGAGGGAGACAAGCCGCCCTCTGCATAATCGTTCATGAATCAAAACATATTTAACGCTCTGATAGTTTTATGAGTACTGATTTATAAATGTATTCTTTTAACATAACAGGCAGTTATGTTGTTGTTATTTAGTCTCTCTCAGGCTCGCCCAGATGCTGCTCCAATCATCCTGCACAACTGAATCTATCATGGTGAATTATTTATATGCTCATGATTTATTGGGGGAAAAAGACATTCAGCACCCCCAAATAGCCTAAATCGTGATTTTCTAACACAGAGTATGAACTTAGGTTTTGGGAACAAAACCACTTTAGATTAAAGGAAAAAACATTTTGGTTTGACTTAAAATAACTACCTTAACTGAGGTAATCTTAAAAAACTACTGAAAGGCGTCACATGCATCGCATAATTTAAAAATAACTTAAAAGTCCTGTATTTGTTAGACCCATCCGCCTCCCCCTCCCACCAAATCTGAGTGGATTTTTTTGTCTGTTGTACCATGTCATTACACTCCCAGAGCATTTTCTCCGATGCATTTACATTGTAGCCCGGAGTGTCTCATACAGATGCTAAAGGGTAACTTGTGCATCCATATCAGACACCGAGGGGCGAGACAAAACGTCATCATTTTACAGGCATTTTACAGGCTGCTACATACCCAGTGATCTTTATTTAAAGCTGTAAAATGAAATACAACAGTTTCATTTCCGTTTAGAATATATTCATGAATGCAAGGCTTACAGGTTGATGCATTCATTCAGTAAACAAGGTTTACGAGGCGGCCATATATCTTCTGAACAATAAGGAGAAGCAGTGAATGATACATATGGATAATGCAATTGACAGAAAAACAAATCCCTGCTTACGTCATCAGCCGGGTGAGAGGAGGGACACAAACAGGCTCCACATTCATACAACATCCATTCAGCGCTCCATCCTGCTGGACAGTTCCCACATGCTGTGAATACAGGAAGGATGGCACATGTTACTGTGTGGTGGTTGGAAAAAAAATTTGGGTTCGGCTTCGAACATATTCACGCTGAGCAAAACCCTCGGGGTTCAGTTGAGTTCAAGCTCATGATACTACTGCGTAACATTTCCAACAACAGGTCACTAATTTGTTGTGACTCACCAGGAGCCTGAAGTCCAACATAACCTTTACAATTATCGAATCAATATTATTATCTGTCTTTGTGATCATAGAAATGCATGTGTATTGGTGTGTTGTTGTGTGTGTGTTGTTGTCATTGAGTGTCCCCAGCTGGCCAGAGGGTATGCGGTATATGTGGACACATAGGGCCATTATGTGGGGACAAAAATAACTCATTCAATTACTAGTCTTCATCTCAGTTTAGATTCCAGTTAAGAAGAAAACAACCCAGCTGTTAAAAAAGGAAACATTTCTAGGAATCCGGAAACCATTTGGCATGTTTGCTTAGGACTTTCTTTTTTTTTTTTGCTGCACAAAACAGACCGTGACAAGTCTGGTCTGTCCAGCACTTTGCTCCAGACTGAAATCTCAACAACTGAATGGACTGCGATATGTTGTACATTTAAAGTCCCCAGAGGATGAAACCTCTGAGTGAGGCTTTGATTCTTTTTCCACAGCGCCACCATGAGATTGACAGTTCTGGTTTTCAGTGAAATATCTCACCAATTAAAGGTTAGATTGCCACGAAATTTGTTGTCAACATTGCCAAAGTGAACCTTTGAGTTTGTTAGGTTTACCATTTGGCTGAAAGCACAGTGGACTCACAGAGCTGCTGCTATGCTCGACACTCTTTTTCCTCCGTTATCTGCTGCTTTCTATCTCTGTGTTAAATTGTCTTTCTTCTCCTGTTGCTTTTGATTTGCACTTCTTCCAGAGAACTCCCAAGAAAGGACAAAACAACTTATTGAGCCTGTTTTTTTTCCAACAGATGCAAGATGCCGAACTAAACTCTGTGTCAGCCGCTTCCTTTTATGCGTTGGTGCATGTAAGAACAAATTGCAAGGCTGAACAACATCATGATGAACATCTAGAATACAGATATAAAAACCAGCTGGGGGAGTTATTTATATTATCTCATTAGAGCCTAAGCTTTGGTCTTCACTGCACATGAGGGTAAAATCTGTTTTGGTGATTACATTTACTACGTTTTTAGTTGACAATATAGACAATGGTTTTATTGTCTTATTTATATGTTTTAGAAGTGATAGGGAAAACAAGTCAACATCCCTAAATCACTTTATTAACAATAATTAATCAAATGTAACTTGTGTTCTGAAAGCATACAGCACTTTTTCAGTATATTGATATAATTTTCTTCTTGGAAATCTATTTATATCATAAGAGGTATATTAAACTGGCCAGGCCGCTTTGATTATCTCTATCTGTCAGTCATTTTTCATTTATTTCTTCTCAGAGAGATTTCAAGATTGCTTTTCAAAAGAATATTGATGTTTAATGTGAAGAATAACAATCAATTAAATATTATAATTACTCCAGGGATTGTGTTATATCCTCCTGTTATATATGTTGAGTGATTTGACTTGGACTGATATCCCCCTCTTATGATTCTCTCCATTCACTATTCATTCATGGAGGAATTGTGTCCGCACTGAATATCAAAAGTGTTATTCTCTACTGTATCACTCGGTGGGTTGAAAAGAAGTATCCTATAATAATGATGTTCGGGTGTTTGTACTCTGAGTGTGTTGACGCAGGAAGCCAGCCTTGCTTGTCCAGCTAATAGACAGTTTGTCAAACCTCTCTTTATCTCTCTCACTCACATCATTCCTTTGGCACCTCACAAACTCTCTTACACACACACACACACACACACACACACACACACACACTCTCTCTCCATGGTCTGACGGTTCAGGATGAGCACTACTGTATGTGTGAAATGCTGTTTCTGTCTCGTGAAGCCGAGGTCGGGGCAGCTGGGTGCCCTGGAGACACAAACAGCACAACTAAAGAGATGAGGGGAAGGAGGGATGCAGCCAGAGGAAGCTCTGCTGGGTTTGTGATACATCTGTCAGCGTCACGCAAAACACAACAGACCAGCTTTAACCCCAAGATGTCCGGCTGAAACACAGTTGTGATTTTAGCACTTTGAAAGCAGTTTTAAGCAGTTCAATTAAAGATAGCTCTGATTTGTGTTTAAAGCTGCTCAGATTCATATTTCTTTGTATGTTACATTTCATTTAGCTGATGCTTTTATCCAAAGCGACTTACATGATATACAGTAGACTGTAGACACAGCAACGGTGAGCAATTGGAGTTAAGTGTCTTGCTCAAGGACACATGGACATGGACTAGCGGAGCCGGGGATCAAACCACCGATCCTCTGATTGAAAGTCAGACCTGCTAACCACTGAACCACAGTCGCCCCACTATGTTAAAGCTCATAGTGACAAAACCACAAAGAATTATTACCAAACTTTGCAATTCTCTTATTGAGCGTCTTTCGAATCATTGTTTTGGTTTTCCAGCCTACAACTTCACTGGTTGTTGCAAGTGATGCGTTCGATGCATTGAGCCGCCTGTATAAACTAAAGGATGTCAGTATACATGCTGCAATAAATCTCCTCTTAGGAAAGGCCCTGAGACAGGCCGCCGCGTTCTTGATGAAGCTGCCAACACGACATGGTAAATGAGGGCCGGTGATGTCATGAAGTGGACTGTAATTAGTTCTTGCGGCAGAGAAAGGTGAAGCCTCAGGTTTCTCTTATAAATCATCTAGAGAGGCATTGGAGGAGGACATGGTGATGTCACGGATGCACGTGCAATGTTTAAATGACCTCTGGTATCTGTAGAATTGAAATGGCATTCCCACACAGGCGTGCTAGTAGCAGATGTTGCATCAAAGATTGGTTAGAAGACAAGCTGGTCTTTGACTTTGCAGCTCTGCTGCCAGGCTCCACCACGACTCATCCGTTTGCCCTGTGTTACCTACTTCAGTCTCAAAAGATGATATCCAAAGCCGTTATCATCAAAGACATTATCCATCCGTGTTTGTCAAGTCTATTGTGTCCCTGTGGCGCACTCGGGTAATAAGGTTCGCTTGATACATGATACCAAGGGGAGTGTAGTGATGAATACAACCGATTAAGTCTGGTGTCTCTTCAAATGTACTGAAGCCGGGAAGCTTTAAGATAGACTTTGACATGAGTGTGTGTGTGTGTGTGTGTGTGTGTGTGTGTGTGTGTGTGTGTGTGTGTGTGTGTGTGTGTGTGTGTGTGTGTGTGTGTGTGTGTGTGTGCACAGTATGAGGCAGACTGAAAGAAACTGAAATCTGATGGAAACGGTTGCATCATGCAGAGTAACCGGCCGGTGGAACGATATAGTGCTGCAGATAAATATCTGTCCAGAGGACGGTGTGGCCAGGCGATGCTCACTGATTGATATTGACCGATCGATTGATACTCACAGGCTCTCGCATCACAAATACACGTCATGAGTTATGATCTGTGTTTACGAGGAGCTCTAGCAAAATTATTCTATTGGAAAGGAAATAAGTGCACATGTCACAGGGCTGTCTCTTGAAAACAATGAATCCATAATCATTCATCTGGTTTTCTTTATAATTAAGCAGATATTAAGCCTTTTTGAGTGGCACTGACCAGAGGGTAAAGATGAATCCGTCACATGTATGAATGTTCTGTACTTTTAAATCACACAAGCGTCTAATAGTAAAGTGCACCTTTTCTCTCTATACTTATGAGTATGTTTCTTTCAAGAATGTCATGTCCTGACACTTAGTACATTTACATTTTTTTT
Organism: Cottus gobio; assembly: GCA_023566465.1. Lineage (NCBI taxonomy): Eukaryota > Metazoa > Chordata > Actinopteri > Perciformes > Cottidae > Cottus > Cottus gobio. The sequence goes on from CM042226.1 coordinate 7,855,103, forward strand.
AAATGTCAGCCTTTCAGCCACAGCTCACTCCAACGCTCACTCCATTATTCACAGATGTTAGTGTAAAGTGAACCAGCAGTTTATTTCTGTATCTGCCCTGAAGAAGCAAGGTTCATTTAATGTTTAAAAGGAGAGAGTTAAAAAAAAGACAGTTTAAAACTGGCACCAAATAAAGATATTTTTGAGAACACACATGGAGACGGGTGGCAGAGATTATCCAAGTCTGTGGAACACCAAGATACTCCTTTATTCAGTGTGTAGTGAGTCAAAATTCAAAAGGCTTGAGATCTGGTGATTGCGGAGGCCGTAGCTTTATTGTAATCCACATATTTTTCGTACTAATCGAACCATCAAGTGCTCGGGAAGCATCTGAAGTCTGAAATCTGACGTTTCTCCGCTCAATTAATTATCTTTTTTAAATGTCTCCCATATAGAGCATGAAAAAGCCTGTCTTTCCATTTCCACATGATTAATATTCCAGTGACTGTAGACTTTGGAGCTCTAGATGTTCGTCGTGGTGTGAGAGATTCCTCATTGAGTGTCAGATCAAGTAACATGTTGTGTGTGAGTTTAGACAGTTCCCTGGCTTTGTATTATAATCCCCTCTCAACTGCGCACACACACACACACACACACACACGTATATATATGTATATCAATGTATAAATCAATTTAGATTTAAAAGGAAACAGGCGTATTTCGCTGAGCCTCTGAAAGTGAAATCCAGTGTCTCACATCCAGGTCTGTGTGGACCAACCGCTGCTTTAGTTACGGTTCTTTCACCCTGTGATTTGGACATTTCCGGCCTTACTTACACACGAACGGTAGATAACCTGTCAACAAAAGGTGCTGCATCGTTACTCAGAGGCAGAGAGTTGGATGAAAACACTTGTTTTGCTCGTCAGCTCCATTCATCCTGCTTTACGTGAGCGCCGTGCTCCCATCGCGGCTCCTTCTTAAGCCATCAGCTCCGGTGCCGCATCCTGTCAAGCTGCCACACGACTCAGCCTCAGCTTTTAGCACGAACAAGCCACTTGACATTATGAAATGTTTTCCATGCCCCTTTTGACATAATTAATAATTCAGCAAGCTTCATTGTTATTCAAGCACATACTTTTCTTTTCATTTTGTTGTCATTGACCTGAAGTAATTTCAAAAGGCTGTTTAAGAAGTGGTAAGGTACAAACATATTTCTAATCACCACTGAAACTCAGTGTATTGTTGAAAAGCTTGACGATGAATGGTTGTATAATTGGCTCAGAAGGATTATTATTGTTCCCTGACACAAACATGGCCAGTTAGCACCATGAAGTCATTTTTTTATTATTGAAATAACTGAACTGAACTTCAGAGAGTATTTGAGGACGCCAACTACATTTCTGCCCTTCCTTCAAACTTGATAATGAATGCTAATGATTACAAGCACTTATATAATATATTGTATATAAAATAAGAAAATAACGTTTCATTTCTGTACAGTGCACACGTTAAATGCCAGTCTTTATTTTGGATCCAGGTTAATAAAATCCCACTCCCAATTAAAAAATAAACAAACATAACAGAGATAAATGAATAGCACAGTGCAAGAAGAGGCAAAAAGCCAACTGGTGCTTATTTGAAGCCTCCTCGTATATAATATTTAAAATTTGACAAACATAAAATGAAATATGCATAAGACAACAAAAGAAAAAGAAAGAAAGATTTCTTGTTTGTTCAAGGATGTTGTATTATACCCCTGTGGTATTTCCTAAGCAATTAATGCATTCAATCCTTCTGCTCTATTCATTACTTTTAGCCTCCAGCTCTTCTGTCATAAATCAGCAGCAGCCCTGGTTCTCTTGTAATGGTGTTAACTTTTGTTGTTGTTTGTATTGTCTCTCTTGTGCGCCTCAACAGGGAAGCTCATTATCACTGCATCCAAGGAGAGCAGGAAATGAGTTGTTAGGTGGTGCCACCCTGTGGCCTCACTCACCTCTCAGACGCATGTAGCGCAATACTACAACATGAGGGACCTTTTACTTTCCTGAGCTTATATGTGGCATCAGGTTTTGTATTTGCATTCATGCATTTTAATTTGCAATGCCTGGTAAAACACTGCCCTGTCATCTGCATGATGTGTGAGCGCTTTAAAAGTAGCAGGAAGATGGCTGCTCACACATCTTTCTGTTCAAGGCCTCTTTAAGCGTGAGAGCCCTCAGGCAGTGTTGTCAATTGTTACGCATTCACAGTGCAGAGAGCTTTAGGAAATGCATTTTTACATTTTATTAAAGTCTATTGAAACACTGTTGTATTAGAATTACATAACAACAAATAATTGGGCTTAGCATGGTGTTTTTATTTCTTATAATAAGAAGGCCGTGCATACTGAGCCATAGTCAAGAGTATAAAGATGTAAAGAGCGGCTTGGCTCCTGTAATAGGATCGGCACCCCTCATGCTCCCACTCACATCAGCCTTCATTACGACTCGCTGTGAGCAGGATTATTGTGCCTGCAGGTGATGCGTATTTACTGTATACGTGCTGATGTGTGCTGGCGTTTTGCTGATGCATGTAATTTATGTGTATTTACTTAAAACTGAAAGCTATGCTATGCTATTACCGTTTTCCTTTTTATTGAACCTAACAATCTCTTTGATGTGTTCTTATGTTAATCATGTTATTCACAATATTTGGTAAAACCTAAAAAAAAAAAAAGCTTTACAACCATGAAATACAATGCAGTACAAATTGCCACAGCAGTTGATGTAAAGTTGTTTTGTATTCAAGTTGTATTATGAAAGAAATGGTTAATGATGGAGATTGAAAAAAAAAAATTTCAAACATTTTATTATCAACTCTGTTTATCTGCCTCCCTCCATCCCTCAGCTGTTGTGAATCCTCTTAGAAGTGGATTATGGCTCTAAGATGTCTACACCGGGAGGGAGAGAGAGCGGAAGGAAGAGCGAGGGAGAGAAGAAGAGCATGAGGCACAGTGAGAGAGAGAGAGATCGTTAAAGGAGGACATAAAGGGAAGGAGAAGAAGAAAATGGAGAGAACCCCTCGGCCTCAAATGGGTCGGGAATGGGGTAGAAGATGGTCTGTAACGAGGGTGAGTAGACCACCATTTATTACACTTTCTACAAGAGGACAGTAAAAATATATTTGCTCTAGAGGTCAATACCATATTCTGTAATTATGTATCTGTGCATGTTTGTGTTATTGAGCAAGACTTATAACGTTAATTAAATTAAGTTAATTTAGTCAAAATCCAGTTTGGCATTGAGAACAAGTGACGTAGGCAAGCTGTGTGTGTGTGTGTGTGTGTGTGTGTGTGTGTGTGTGTGTGTCTGTGTTAATTGAGTTACCTGAGGACCTACTACAGTAATGTGATAGACTAAGGGGATGGCCTTCCTCTTTCTTTAATCTGCTTAGTCGGCTAAAATGCATCTTGATGGCTTCATTAATTAGACAAAACTCTTCTATACGAGCATAAAAGATTGATTTTCTCAGTTTCCGTGCCTGTAGGGAGAGCCAGCAGAGCCTCACATGGTGAAGCACACACTCCTGCGTCTCGTCCTGGCGTACGCTGACAAGGCCGGGACAGACTAACCGGGCGGCAGCGATGTCTCATCTGTCTTTAGCCAACCCTCCCGGCTGGAGCGTGTGCTCTGCTCTCTGTCTCCTCATCGCGTTGCTCCCAGAGGCCAAGGCAGACGACCTGAACACTACCACGCAGAGCAATGGCGGGGGATCCCAGTGTGGGGAGTACACTAACCAGGTACTCAGTGAGAGCACATGGCAGAGGGACGCTCCCTCAACGAGAGGCTGTTCCCTCCTTTTACCCTGGAGGAGCGTGAGATGATGTTTGAATTTAAATACATAATTAATCGTGCAAGAAAGCAGTGGTGGAAAGTACTTGTTCTCCTGAATCTGTGACTGATGATGTTATCATATATTTCAATATAGGATAGTGGATATTGATATGTCAAGTAGCATTTTACTACAGTAGTGTACAAGCAAAGTTCTGCTCTACCAATCTATATTCATATTTTGGACCTTCCTCCAATTTTTACTTTTATTGTGAAACATTGAATATGTTTACCTCTTTGGGCCTTGGACAGTAATATAGAATATGATCTTTAAACTGTTGATCCATGATGAGCTAATTTCCCCTGCTTTATATACTCGAGTAATTCAATCAAAAAAGATTGTGTCATATATTTCACAGTATTTTTTAAATTTGAAATATGAATCTGAAAGTGATGGCGATGATCATCCATAGAGTCCAGAATGATGTCTTTAAATACTGTAAACAGAGGCATACATGTTATTCTTGAAAATAAGCACTGGTCATAAGGTTATAATCCTCTCCAATCTAATATCACAACATCGACATATCAGGATTAAGGGAGCTTTCTGGAAAATCCATTTTTGAGATAGTTTATTGATACAGTAGCCAGACAGGAAGGTATGTTTTTCAGCCAATCCAGTGAATATAATAACTGAAAAAAATGAAGGTATTTGAATACAATATTGCCATAAAAAAAAAACTGTTTATAGACCTGCATCATTGCACTCCGGCTGTATATACACTTCAGACAGAACGCTATCCTGCAGTACAAACAGTAACAAGCCAAAGCAACGTGTTTGAAGTCCTCTCTCAGCATCTAGTGTGAAAGCACGATCCGCTTGTGGCTGGTCTGTACGGCCACAACATGAACTAGGGGGGAAAAACACATCTTGGCAATTGTAGTTATATTATTCATGAACAGATATGCTGGCACTCTGCTGAGCAACAGCTGGAAGTCAGGAGTTGTCCGTCCTCTGACAGGTGATGGAGGACGGGATGTGTCGGCTGGTGGCCACGCTGCCTCAGCTGGAGGAGCAGAAATGCCCGGATATGTTTCGCTGCACCGACGAAGTCTCCTACTGGCTGCACGAGAACGAGGAGAGGAAGCAGCAGATCGTGGCGCTGAAGGAGACCATCTCTGAGCTGCAGGAGGAGCTCAGAAACCACCGGCACCGCATCAAAGTCCTCGAGCTGCAGGTGAGATCTCCATATCGACTTAGCAGACCTGGGTCAACTATCGGCACCAATCCTTTCAACTGCTTTGAGAGCTCGCTTTAAGTCCACCGGATGTTGTGGCAATGTGACCGCTCCTTTTTGCAGACTAGACGGGTGACCATTTGGAAACCTATATTCTGTTCTCATGTATGTGTGTGACATTAAATTAAACTTTCCAGAGCCAGACCTTTTGTTAAATATTTGATTATTTTTTGTATTTCCTCTGTTTGGGGCCTTTAGGGTTCAGACCAGACATAAATATTGCTTTAATTAAATGTGCTTTCCCTATTCATTTGAAAGGAAGGAGTAAACTTTCCTAGTTTTGTTCTCTCTATACTCTGATTACATATCGTGGTGTGCAAGGTGGTGGAACGATTACAAATACTTGCCTGCACCGTATTTCCGTACAGCAAACACATGGGTTGTGTACAGTTCTGCACTGTAATGTGGTGCCTGGTCATCAAGCTGGCTTCCCCCCAACATGTCCTTGACCTTAGTCACTAACAGGATTAGCCTCCTACTCTTCCACGTGCTGCCTCATGTGCTCAGGCGGTGAGCCTATACAAACAGACTCTCAGCTGCTCGGGTCAGTGGCCAAAGGTGGATGCTGGAGAGGGTTCATGTGTCGGATGTGTTGTACATGCGAAGAGGGCAGGGGACAAGGCACCGGGCCTGCTGGTAATGGGAGTTAGTGTTATCCTCTGTGTCCAGGCTAGGAATAGAGAGGGTTTATAAGAGCGGGCTCGTGCCTTTTGTCTCGAGAGAGAGAGGTTCAATGTGTGTATTGAGACTTGAAATATGTCAATTCTAGGCCGAGTGGCTGTTAAGGTATAGGTGACAAATGAGGTATTTCAGGTCATTATAAAGGGTTTCTTATAGATCACAGTTATTGCCCATGTCCTCGTTTGTGTGCATGCTTGTGTGATTGCCTATTTACATGTATGACGTCAGAGTGAAGAGAGGAACCACTTAAATGCCTCCTTGGAGCAGCGCTTTCATGAGTTGGAGCATCACTACACTGAAGCCACCACCCTGCTGCACCTTCAGGGCACCCTGATCCTAGACCTCCAGGTATACCTATCATGAGTATAATGCTATTTCACTTTCAGGTGAAATGTGCACCGGGTGGTTCTTGATGGTTCTAGTCTTTCGCTGTATTTCTGTTTAGAGCCACCTGCATAATCTGACTCTTTTGGTGGATAAAGTAAAAAGAAGCCCCGGGTGCTTGATCAACATCCTCCACCCCAACCCGCTGATGAGCGCTCAAGAAGCTCGTCACTCAGGTACACTCCCTCGGAAACATTAACAGTGAATAGTCCATGACCTGCCAGCAGAGGGCACCAACCCCATCTTGTTGATTTACTCCTTCTCGGCCCTGTCTCACGCTCCCTACCCTCAGAGCACGTGAGGAACTGTCCCATAGACTGCGCTTCCATCTACTACAATGGAGTGAGGAGATCCGGTCTCTACACAGTGGTGCCATCACTGGCCGGTGTGCCTGTGGAGGTCTATTGTGATATGGACACAGACGGTGAGCAGCATACACAGAACCAGAAGGGAGGGCCACGTTTCAGTCCATGAGAGTATCGACTCCAGGGTAACTGTGGCCAGAAGGGCCGAACAAGTACAACAATTGATTAGACATGGCATCTTCTTTCTGCCTCAGGTGGCGGCTGGACTGTGATCCAGCGGCGTGCTGATGGCTCCTTGAGCTTCGACCGCAGCTGGAGGGACTACAGGGACGGTTTTGGGGACCTGCACTCGGAGTTCTGGCTGGGCAACAACCACATACATGACCTGAGCACCCAGGGAGACTACAGCCTCCGCATCGACCTGGAGGACTGGAGCAACATGCACAAACATGCCCTCTACCAGAGCTTCAGGTTGGGAGCGTAGACAAGCACACAAACAGTTGACCCACACATGCACTTACTGTATTATTGCAAAACATACGCCACAATCTCTACCTATTGTGTAATACCAGGTGTGTGTGTGTTTATGTGTGTGTAGTGTGGAAGATGAGGAGCATCAGTACCGCCTCCATGTGTCGGGCTTCAGTGGGACGGTGCAGGACTCCTTCAGCTGGTACCACGACAAGCAGGGCTTCAGCACCCCAGACAGCGGCAACATCTGCGCGGAGATCTCCCACGGCGGGTGGTGGTACAACCAGTGCTTCTACACCAACCTTAACGGCGTCTACTACCGGGTAAGTGTACGCAGGCCGCCGTGTCCTCTCTGCTTCTAGAGTCAGGAGAAGGTTCACTCGACTCCTGTTTACTCATCCTGCAGGGAGGCCATTACACCCCTCAAGGCCGGGGGCCGCTGGGTCCCGATGGGATCGTCTGGTACTCCTGGAGAGACTCTGACTATTACTCCCTACGCAAGGTCAGCATGATGATCCGTCCACGCTCTTTCCGAACCCGTTTGTCACCGTGACAGCGGTTCACAGGAACAATCCCAGTTGGAGGGTCACGTGGGGAAGGAACTGAAGGTCACTTATGTCAAGGAAAATGGCCTCGCTCCTGCTATTTCTGACTGGTATATGCTCAATGCTCTCAAAACTGTGGGCATTTTTTTGTGCTGCATATTTTTTTGACAAACTTTATACTGTGGAGTTGTTTTCGGCACACGAACATTTTTCATTTGTCACGGAGGAAGCAAGTTCTTCCATTTTTTTCTACTTGCATTTTGTACTTTTAGTTTAATACATTAATACTTGACTCACTATTAGCCAAAAACAAACAAAAAAGCGGGACGTTGTGGTGTCGACAGAGGGGAGGGGCTCCTCAACTGTTTGTTAAATGATCTGCATGTGGTCTGTACTTATTGCATATTTATCATTACTCTATTATCCAATTTCATTCATTTTGAATTTTCAGCCAACTATGAGTTTAATCCATTGTGTAAAATCTTTGTTGAGATAAAAAGGGTTTTAATACTAAAACATCAGAACATAACACTGTATTGTATTAGTTATAATAACCCTTTGATTTGATAAGTGCTACTCTCTCACAGTATAGCGTATGGCAGAGAATATGTGCTGTATGAGGACTGTGTATACATACTGTATGGATTGTACAATAAACATATATACAAAATGTGACACAAATTACACTATTTCATATAAGAAATAGAACATTTCTGACAAGTGGAAATAAAAAATATCTCTTATCAAACAGTACACATACTTGTGTTTATCTGTGGCATCCATTTAAATGACTTCACACATGGGATACCACAGACCTTTAGTCTGTGTCAATATCGCAGGTAAGTGTTGAGCGGTTACGTCTTTGGGCCAAAGGACGTAGGGGAAAAAGCTGCAGGTTTGTACTAAGTTCACTTTAAACTTGAAAACAAAGTTACAAATGTTTGACATTGACATCACAGACTTGAGAGTGAGATTTGTAAACTAAAACGAGCTCTCTGAGCTCCAACGAAGCCCAAAAGACTGGAACACTTACACTCAAAAAACAACAAGAACATGTACTGTCTGGTGTACGAGGCCTGTGCTTTACGTGGCCGTCCAGCTGCACCTGATGGGGGCCGAGAGCTGGATGTGGGGTAAAAGGGCTCTTTCACTTCCTCCACTACAAACTGCACAAACACACTCTTTGACCATTCGCACAGGCTGCCGACTCATTCTCATTCCCATCCATCTCTACGCAAGACTCTGCAAGAGCGAAGAAGGGCTTTACTGTGAGTCAGTCAGAGAATGCGTAGTGTGTCGCACTCTTAACCATGCGGAGAACAAGACGAGGTTTCTTTGGGAAACGCACACAAAGAAACAAACTCCCAATGAGTACAAATCATTGTTTAATAAATCAAACTGAATTTCTGCTCCTCTTTGAGTTACACTGCATTGCAAATGCTCCTATACATAAAATAGTATCTCAGTGAAAAAGAAGCACCTGATAGGTAAGTTATAATATATATATATTTATATATGTATATTTTTCATGTATCAAGTGATAAGAAAACAGAGTGAACAAGATTAGAGACTGATTGAAAACTGGTGAAAAGCAAAAAACTGCATATGTGACGTAATCCATAGCTCCGTCCCAAACTCTTCTTTTAGTACATATTGTTACAGCTAACGTTGCTGTTACATCTTCATATAAAACACCATAAACTGGTCCAAAAAAAAAAAAAAAGAAAAGAAAAAAGGTCAAATATTCTTGAGAAGTGGGAGGGACGACAGGGGAGGTATTATATGTACTGACTTTTGACTTTACTGGACCATGCTTAAAATAATCAACCCCAACTTGAGTATTATTCATCCCCCATTTTGTCCCGTCTCCTGATATGTAAACTGCAGAGTTATGCTACGCAGCCTGGGGGGCAACTAAGTCAACCATTTCTATTTTCCTAAAAGGGGAAAGCCTGGAAGGAGGTGGAGCTTCCTGTTAGCTCTTTGAGGAAGTGCAGGCTGAAAAGGGGGCTAGGGCCTGCCAGCAATGGACATCCAGGGAACACACACCGTCTTTGACGGCTCTTCCAAGACTCGATGGATTCAGAAAATGAATACTCCACTGCTTTTACCGAATATGTTCGAACCCTCTCAAATGTTAACAGCACTGCATTCAGAGCCCCCCTCCCCCACCCTCCTGCTGTCCCGAATGACCGAAGGGAGGACAGCTTTTGGTTTGTGGGTGTTACGTCACCGTGCATGTGTAAAACCTTTCCTTTACAATTTTCTACATGGAAAAACTGCCGTTTCAGCTGCTGCACATGCTCCATAACTGTTTATAAACCTCTGGGACCGGCGGCCAAAAGAAACACCACGAGCTGGGACTGTTGGCATGAGGTAAGAGCGAAAGAAAGAGAAAAGTAAAGTTAAATTAAAGGGAGGGAAAGGAACGCAGTGTAAGGGAAAATAGTTTGGATGTTGAGCTGGTTTATTCTTCTCGTCTTGTAGTGAGAGACCGCAGGTCGTCGTCTTCACATAGTCGTGAACTGACCGTGTGCTTCTTTCAGCTTTGCAGCAATCTGCAGATTCAGAAGAAGAGAAACTGGCATCAGAGGCCGGCGAGCACCAAGCAGCCGCTCCACAGGCGAGAAGACAGACTCCAATTTACTCGGATGGACGATCGATGGAAATGCTTTACCGTCTCGTAAAACTTGACTTGCTCTTCCAAGTACAGCTGCATGACCCTATTGTAGTCATAGATACGGTTGCTGTGGAAGTGGTTCATCTCAGCTGTGGGACACAAACCGGAGATCAGATATCACGCTACGGTAAAACTCCACCGCTTCAATGTTTCTGAGTGTTACCTTGTAACGCGTACGACATCGTGCTGAGTCGTTTAGCCATAATGACTTTGTCCGGAGGGGTAATTTTACCGGCGGCCACAAGCTTGTCTCCCTCCTTCACCTTGTCTATTGCTGCCTGCAGGAATTAAACACAGTTGCATGAAGACACAAGTCTGTTTAACTCAGCTGCATCCAGATAAGGGAAAGGAATTAAAAAACATAAATTAAACTTTAAAGTCTCTTATACACTGGGTTTGACCAGCTACTGCGACTAGCTACAGTCTGAACTAGCGCTCGAATACATCGACTTGTACTATAATGTATAACTACTACAATGTGACTTCAGGAATGTCGTAGCTAGTCCAAACTTTCACAATGTGTAAATTACCAGCTAGGGAACATCTGTAGCGCTATCCAATCAAAAGCAATCAACTATGTAAACAGGAAGTCACTGTTGCATCATTAGCTGTAACAAAACAACCTAATATAACAGTTTTAGAAGGCATACGATATATTAAATTATTATATAATATTATACTAATTATATATGCATACATGGACAAGTATGAGTTTTGGAGTTTGTAGTGTTCAAGCAGTTTCTCTACTTAGTAAAAACTAATAAGGCAAAGCTTGAAGGTTCAAGCTACAGTATATAATTGAGACATCCCATTCAATTTGTTTTCTTATAAGCCGTTGTGTAAGTATTCCCAGTATACCTTATGGTATCCGATGGTGTCCGGGAAGCATCCGAGAAGACCCTTGTATTCGTTGTTGGTCTCCATGACGAAGTGGAGGTCTTTCTTGGGCTGTAAAGAGAGCAAAGGTCGATGGACAGAGACAAAAACAGAAAAATGTAACTTAGAATCCCAAACAGGAAATACCAGATATGTGAACGTGATAACAAAGAACACAGGGAAACATTACCTCACAGGAGTAACTTCCCAAAGTCTAATTTTAAAACAACGAGCAAACTGCCTAAAAAAAGACTACGGCCTAAAAGAAAGAAGGAGATGTAAAATAGTGACAATTCTCCTTAAAGGAGCAGTGTGTAGGATCTAGTGGCATCTAGTGGTGAGGTTGCAGTTTGCATCCAACTGAATACATTCAGCTCACCCTTATATTTTAACTACGGTGGGCTTCAGGTAGCTTAGGAAGGCGAAAGGCACTCACTAGAGTCGGTCTTTAGTATGTCCTTTCTAGGCTACTGTAGAAACGTAGCGGTGTAGCACGGCGGACTCCGTAAAGAGGACCCGCTCCCTATGTAGAGATAAACTCCTTATTCTAAGCTAAGACAACGATTCTTAGTATCAGGTCATTAGATTAAAACATAGTTATGAATATTATATTCCATTTTGGCCAATACACCGCCCTAAATCCTACACACTGTTCCTTTAAGGGACCATACAGCAGAGCTAGACACTAAAAAAAAAAAAGAGACAAAAACGACAAAAACGTAGTAATGGAAGAGGCAATGATATTAAGCTGCTAAATCCACGTATCCGGCAGTACATTTGGATATATAGATATCAAATTAAACATTATGGTCTTATCCTTGAATCAAGTGGAAGCTGTTTGCAGCCTTAATTCAACAGATACGCTGCATTGTTGTAGAAGTTTGGCTCCGTGTGTCGATCACAGGCACAGCTAAACTAAAGCCAACGATTCTACAGTCACACTGACAAAGTGTCTGGAGCAGCAAACGCTTACCAGATGAGTCCTCCCTCTGGAAGCTGCATGGGTATCAAAAAAGGCCCAAGTTTGATTTTATTACACACCAAACCAATCAGCCCACACAGAACGGTCAGAGAAGCCACAAACAGAAGATCAAAACAACGTTTAGGAAATGCTAGACACAGGTTTCCGGTGTCTTCTTCCTTTGCAGATGCAGGCATCGCAGACAGGATGTTGGTTTTAATGGGGCCATTAAAAAAACCACAACCAGGATGTAAACAATGATTGCAAGCAGGAAATGTATAGAGGCATTGAGAGATATAATGATTATTTAGAGAGTGAACACAAAACAATGTAGTTGATAAACGGGTCTAAAATAAACTCAACGGCCTTGTATGGGATGGAAAACAAGGGCAGTACATTCAACACCCGTCAGGAAGAAGTAAAGGTCGTTTGGGTGAGGAAAAAAAAACACATGATGTAAACACTAAATACTTCGAAATAGTAGGACCAACCTGCTCTGCCACCATCTGAGCTATTTCCTCGTATGTCTTTCCTGCTGCCGTCATGGCGTCCGTCAGGGTGGACTCGCCTGCAAGAAGGGGTTTAAATGTCACCACCGCGTTTCGTAACAGTGTCTGCGTGCCAACTAGTTTCAAAACAGACTTCCACGTAATGAACGTCAGCTACTATACGATGATGATGATGATGAATACACGGGTCATATGTGCTGCCACTGTTGTACCTTGGTATCCGCTACTGTTGAAGACAGCCGAGAGGTTCTGGAAGGCTTTGCCGATTCTCTGGTACTCTTTCGGCAACGCTGTGGGGGGGACAGACACACACTGTGTGAATGGATTGGTCTCGAGTTGACAAAATACTCAACATAAAGACCCTCTCATTGCACAAACAGTAATTACAGTTCAAAATGAAGGTGTGGCCTGTGTGTGTCAAAACATTTAGCTTCGGCGCTCGGTCGTGTACGTACGGCCTGTACATCTCTTCCAGTGCTCGTTGCCCACTGTGAGGATTTCCTTCACCCCGTCGTCCATGGCTTTGGTGAATCTGCTGAACTGCTCACATTTCTGCTCCCTGTGGACGAGGGACACATTTTACATACATTAAACTAGTGTTTTTCAACCTTTGTTGAGCCGCGGTACATTTTCTACAAAAAAAGAATCCCGCGGCACACCAACAATCAAAAAAGTTACAAAATGTCACATTGTAGCATAATACAGCATAAATGGTTGGTAGTTATTGCGCCACCTACTGACATGGAAGAGTATTTAATTACTATTCCAGCCACTTTATTGCAGGTTCTTGCACTCAACAATGGAAAATAATTCGCGGCAACTAAATCATATTTTTTTGGACCGATTAAGTCCAAAACAGTGGTTGAAAATCACTGCATTAAACCATATGCAGGTGCACAATTAATGTTGGTGCCTTTTTGAGTCTTTTTAGTTTTGAGTAAAGTTTGATGAAACGCACACTTCCACAGGATCCAGATCCGCAGCTTCAGGCTCTATCGTGGAGAAGACCATGCCTCCCACTATCTCGTCCTTCTCTGCTTTTCTCTTCCCCGTCTTCCAGTCCTGTACCACAACATAATTTTAATTAAGCACTAATAATAATATTAGTAGGAGAGAGAAGAAGAACTGGGGGAGAAATAGCCCACCTTCTCATCCTTGTAGGTGAGGAAAATCTGGAATACGTCACTGCTGGAAACAACGGGGTGCCTGCACATCCTGGTCATCCAGCCCTGCAGCCGCTCCATACGCATCTTAATAAACTCTTCTTCAAATCGCCCTGGAATAGAGGGGTGCACAGAACATATTCCATATTCATGCTATCTTATGCAACGTTCATCTTTTTGTGTGTCTTGGTCACACTTACCCGTCACCTGCTTGTCCGGTAAAGACGGGATGGGGAAGGCTGAGCCAAATTTGTCTAGAAGCCGCTCATACAGCCAATCAAAGTGCTTGTATCTGTGATTGACAGGTCGGTTTGTGGTCTGCAAACCAAGAACATGGAATTATAGACACCGAAAGTCATATAAAACATATTTCTCATTATTTTAACCATATTTATCTTACAAAATATGACATGAAAATGATTAAGCGGTCCTGGATACTTACATTGGGTGTGATTTGGTACTCGATGTAGCTCTTGAGCCCATAAAGCTTTGAGCCTTTCTTGGGATCAGCCACCACACAGTCAAGCTGAGTTTCTGGGTAAGACCACACCGGACCAACTTCTCCTATCTGAGCATTAAAACACAATGTTTAGAAACCTGCTACTCTGCATTTTATGGCCATAAAAACAATGTGTATGTGGATTTAGATATAACCTACATAGATCGGTAACCTCTCTTTGCTCTTAGTGAGCTGCTTGCATAAGAGGTAGAGCTCTGGACCAGACTTGGAGAACCCAGGAAACCTGCTCGAAGAGAAGTTTGGAAATTAACCACAATGTTGTGCATAGAATATTGGGAGTGACGGTGACATTCCTGAAAGAAATAAACCGACCTCTTAAAGAAACATTTTAGCTGAAGCACATCAGCTCAAACCTATTACAAAACATTTTTTAATAGTTTAAATCACAATATTTTGATTTTCAGACTCTGTGATGTGCTGTATTGTGATTAATAAACTTAGGACACACAGCTCTGCGTCTTCATTTTTCTATAATACGCAGGAACCCAAAGCCTCATGTCTTACTTCTCTATTAAATCTTACTTGTTGAGGGAGATTTTCATGGAAGGCGCATGAGCTCCTCCCCTCTGCATCGCGCCACCGTCTCCAGCTTCTGACTCGGCGTAACCTCCGGTGGACTTGTCGTCCCACTCGTCATCCCACTCATCATCCTCCGCTCCTGAGAGCAGATACATGCACACGTGATTGTGTTTTAGGCCCAGCGAGTACAAACTCTGTGTTCAGCAACCGACTGGAAAACATGTAAATGTGCAGGAACTGTAAATGTATCGCTGCTGCGGAAGATTAAATGATACAAACAGCAGCTTCTGCTCTATGAAAGCAATGAACCACCAGCAGGGACGAACATTAGAAGTATCAATTCTGTTAAATAAAGCAATTCTTAATTGCCTCCACTAAAGATCGTTGTTGTGGTGGATAGAGACAATTACGTGTTGCAGCAAGAGTGTGAATAATATTGTCGAATGTAGGTGAAATGGTGGAATAACTTAGCCCAATTAGGGTTAATTACTCTTATTTAATAAGTAGAAAAATACTGCTTAGCCTTATTCTGTGGTCCCAAAAATTAGATTAGAAATAGAATTTTCCAGAGGTAACAGATGCAGTTGCACCAGTTTGATATCAAGCATGTCGCCTATTAGTGATCAGAGGAATTGCATTTCTGGAATGACGTGCATTTCCATCAAGTGTATTAGCATCTACACAACATTACCGCCCTTAATCACAACAAATTAGTTGCAAATATTGCACTTTGATCTTGGGATATTCGATTAAAAGTGTTCAAAAACAGAGAGCATGCGCTCGGTGTAGAATTATTTCTTGATACAAAGTTGATACAAATAAACAGCCAACGATTGGAACCAGCGTCTAAATGGGAACTAACTCACAATTTCTATCCCTAAAAACATGACACATAATTTGCATAGCATGATATTCAACAGCCGTGCACTTTAAAAATGATTACGTCTGCCTTAAAAAGGAAAAAACACAATCACTGCATTATTGATCAAAATTTTCTGGCATTTTAATTTATAGAAAAACTGTATGTTAACTTGTTTTGTTGTTTTTAAACTTGAGTTAAAACTAGCTACAGAGCCAGCCACAGCTAAAACAATATGTAACAACTCTTTCCGGTTACTGAGTAATCAATTTAAATGATCCAACATGTTATTCTCAGTTTCAGAGGTCAACCACATCACAATTAAGTTAATAGTGTTAATATCAAGATACAAATTGAATGCTACACACACACATGCTTTTAAAACTGCACATCATTTCCTCAAACTATTTCCTGGTATTTATTGCCAGCACACACACTCACAAAACTTTGGAAAAGGCTTCCACATACAACGCACGGGATACCTGTGTAATCGATAAGGTACGGATACGGGTAGATGTCTTTGGCCCAAGGGAAAGAAAGGAAGATTCTGTTAATTCTTCTCTGTGCCAGTTCTGTTTTTACAATAACAACTGGAGTATTAAAAAGTAATTTCACAAGTGAGGATAACTTTTCTGTCATGATTTGTCTCGTCTCTGTGGAGGGACTGACCAGAGGAAGACAACTGAGCAGAACCACATCTGAGAGTTACTGCAAATCTTTAAAGAAAGATCAGATTAGAGGGTTGCTGTGTATTCGAGGTATTTCACTTAGTATCAGCTTAGGTTGAAGGACAGGATAAAGGATAAAGTATAAAGATTTGTCTTTCTTATTTTGTCCTATGATGCAAACCTATAACAGTGTGTGACCTTCCCATGCCTGAATGCAATCACAATGTAGAGGTGTAATCCGTTTTTAACACCTCTATTTAATTTGTCTGGATCATTATGTCGGTTACTTCAGAAATCTTACATTAAAATACACTTAAATTTCTCTAAACATTTGAAAGGAGACAAATATAAGAACTTGAAAAGAAAGCAGAAGCCCTCTAGAATGACATATGTGAAGCGTGGTAATTATTTCCTGTTTTAAATTCTCCGGAGGTTTTGAATAACAGTAGTGAGTAGTGCAAGTAAAACTAGAAGAATTATATTTACAATGTATAAATAGCACAAGGTCATAGGCAGTGTTTTTACTGTACATACACATACTGTGTTTCTAATATCCGACCTCCATGGTTGCTAACTGAGAAGCGGTTCTTACCTGGGCCCTGGTAAGCCTGAGGGTGGCCATGGGACCCGGCGCTCCAGGGTTCAGCGGGACTCTTCCCAGTCTGGGTGCCCTCTGGATTGGCAGCCCAGTTATTGTTGGAGCCCCCTGAGGGGTCCGTGTTCCACACCGACCAGGGATCATTACCGTTAGCCTGCAGCAGACGGAGAGAGGAAACGTGAGAGGGCCGAAAGAATGACAGATGAAGTATGGAGAGGCGACAACACAGAGTAGAGTCCGGTCCGGTGTGGAGTCTGTATGGTGAGAAGCCGACAGTAGTCATTTAACAACATGCTTTTTCAAAACACTTGACGGGGAATTTGTTCAGAGAGTAGTTTGTAAATGCTGCCGAACACATGCAGTAACTACGAATATAAAAATATTACAAAATGCTGCATATGTAAACACACTTGCCTACAATATGAATATGCACACTCACACAAACACACTACCGGCCTCATGTCTTTACAGTTCTTACAAGTTAACAAAGCGACTGCGTGCCGTGCTAGCAGGGCCGACATGCTGAACCCATGACATGTAGGCATAGGCATGCAGCAGAGTGTGTGTGTGCCTCTTGTAGGTTGCAGTTAGCTAAATGCTAATGCTAATGAGCTGCTTGAACACAGAGCTAGTGCAGGGTCACCTAAACCACCACCCAATGCACAGACATACTGAACAATTGCTGCAATGACAAAAGAACACAGCAGGGCAGAGAGGACCAACACTCTTTAGCAGCACCGTCACTGCACATAAGTAGATAACATTTTATACAACAGTCAAAATGCCATTGAAATCGTTTTGAATGTATTAATTATTCATGAGTTTCTGATTATCATGAAGTAAATGTTTGTGTTCTGGTCTGATGATTCGTCAGTGGGATGATTAGTCAATTATATGTGAGGTACGTGATCTTAAAGCTATTAAAGTTCCGCTGTAGTGCCGATTAATACTGTCGAGATAAAGTGCATGGGAGTCGATTGGTGATGTGCGAGTGTGCACGTGAATGCGTGCACGGCAGTGCAAGGTGTAAGGCGAGGGTGAGATCGTGCTCTTTGCAGGCAGTGGGAGTAGGTTGGGGAATTTGCCAAAGCAGACCAATCAAAGAGGAGGGAGCATGGGGCCGAGAACAGCTGAGGGAGCAGGACTTGGTTTTATCCACCACCCCTACGTGGCGGTTACCTCATCAGGGGACGAAAGGTAGGGGGAAACTGGGGTGTCGGGGGTGTCCGGCTGGGGACTTAAGCCCCCAGCATCCACCTTGAGGGGAGAAGAAGGTGACATCAACACAAAGCGCCAGCAGTGGAGGTTTACACTCAGCATGGGATGAGTTAAAGTGATGCTGGATGTGGATGTGTTGGTGAGAGTGTGCGGGAAAAGAGAAAAAGAGCATGAGGGATAATAGCTGACACATTTCCTGCCTTGACTCAAGCACCAACTGCGCCTACATGTCTACTGATCCAGCAGTATGCTCATACTTGTGGAACTTCCTGCCTGCTAAATACTAAAGCTGAGCGTATTTCCCCTTGGTTCTATCTCACTAGAGCTAAAACCTGTGTCAGTTATAAATGACATGACCACGATGAATATCTTCCATGGCAGCTGCTCTCACTTCTGCATCTTTGGGGATCACACAGGCTACACGATGTCAGTGAAGTTCTGTCATCACTCACTTCTGCTTTTGCATTTTTCTTCAACGACGCCCCGTCATACATACTTTTGAGTGGATACATGGGATCACGGCAGGAGCTCTGTGCATGTCAAAGTCGTTGGTTCTAACGCATACTTCTCCAGCACGGGTCTGAACCGCGGAGCTTAGAGAGGTTTAGGTAGTGCATTAAGTACAACTCTGACTAAACGTCAGTGAGTAGCCAAAGAGCGGGCATTTGATATGACACCAGTAATAATTGAATGGACACAAACCTGCATTAGGTGAGCGCATTACCTGGTGTTGTGCAGGTGCTGCTGCAGGTGTTGCTGCAGGAGCGAAGGAGTCAAAGATGGACAGGTCTGCAGTTGCAACATGTCCTACACTTGGAGTAGGGGCTGCAGCTCCTGGGAATGATGGCAACTTCTGACCGAACTACAAATGAAAAGTTGAAAGTCCCATTAGAACAATTCCAGAGATTCCAGTATGATTTAATGACTTTTAAAGATACATTCTTCTGAGGTAATGTGTCTCCTTGGCATTCCCCAGCAAACTGTTTTAAACTTTCTGAGTGTATCTCAAGTGTTAGATGCACACATTTAAATCTGCTTTACAACTTGTCAATGTGAAGATTCCACATGTAATTATTTTGGCTATTTTCTTTTAGCCGTTCTATTTTAGTGTAATGAAACACAAAGTTGTTGCCCTGATGTTTTTCATTAAATGTTACATAAGCAACAAGTGGTATTGTCATCAGTGGTTGTTTTTTTTATGATTTGGGGGAAAAAAAAATCTAAACAGTCTGGGGGCAGCTGGGGAGGTAACTTAAGGTCAGACAAACACACACATCCACATGAGCTTGTTCGCTATGTAAAGCGGCCGGATAATATCAATCTCTCTTGTACACACACACAGACACTGCATTGTTGTTCAGAGTGAGGCCAGTTAATAGACTTCAGAAACTTTACTTCTAACCCAACTCTCTGTCTCTTTCTGAATGTCTTCAGAGTGAATCATATCCCCGTGGTGAGGTCAGAGTAACTGGACACACACACACTCACTCACACACTAACAGCCTAATCAGCAAAACCCTAAAGAAGGCACATCCTGTTGTGATTTTAGTGAGCACCACAGTTCACAGTCAAAAGAGAACGCCATCTAACAGATAGAGGCCTTGATAGGGTGAAATGTTAAATGGTTGAACTTTGATTTAGTACAGTTTGTGCATCATGACCTGAAAACCTGATAGCAGATGGCTTTGCAGCGTTACGTCCTGTGGTCCAATGACTCACACTAAGAGACGGTCTATCTTACCTCGATGTAGTCCTCTGGCACCAGTCCAACCTCCCCTCTGGAGTTCTGTGCTTCAATCCAGCCGCCTCCAATACTCTGAAATCAAACCAAAACACAACATGTTAGCATGAAGAGGCTCAGGCCAGAAGAGTAGGTGTCTGCATCACAAGCACACAAAAAACATCCTACTGGAGGGGAAATAACTTTAAACGGAAATCTGAGAACGTGATAAAACGCATGATTACTCTAAAACCCACATTTACATGCAGCTGATCAGTAATCAGATTGCTCCTCTCTTTCCGCCAGTAGTTTAGGAGCATTTGGATGAGAGCAAAATGACAGAGCGTGAAAATGAGAGCGCTAACCCTGTTTCGATGCTGTTGAATGAGCCGCCCACAGAAACAAACTCAGTCTTTCTATTAATCGTATACATTTTGATGCAAGGGCACATTGCTACAAGATCGGAGGTTCCCTTGATCCCTGCTGCCACAGCAAGACATTAAAATGTGTAGCTGTGTTACTTTAGCTGCGTTTCTCTTAATTCACAACTGCAATTAAGGACACTGGCTTTTCCATTAACATGTTATTCACGTATGGTGACAATAACCAGGTTTCCCAAGTATCTGTAAACACACTGAAAGTTTCCCGGACAAATTCCTTCACAGTCAGTTTATTTAGACAAGAAAAAAATAGAGCTTGTTTTCCTGGTACAGTAAGCTCTGATTGGCTTAAAAGCGACTTTGATTTGAAAACTATGTAGGTCAGCACACGGTGAGTGACCTTTGAACTGTCGACAGGCTGTAATGACATCATGTTTACTCCTTTTCCTTCCTCTGGACGCGTTTGTGACACTCCTTGCTTGTGTTCAGCCTGAGATCATGTGAGTTGGGCTTTTATGGGTCTGTTCGTTTGAGATGGCAATTTTACAGAAAAGTCACATGGACACTATTTTCCGGTTATAACACACACAACTATTATGCTAACTCATAATTTAATTTTCAGCAGAAAATACCACCACTTTTTTGTTTGTTTTCCTCTTTCATTTGGTTGTCCATATTCATTCCTAATAATCTAATGATAATGCAACATTAAATAAATACAAATACAATTTTTACATGATTTAAACAACCACCAACAAAAGCAAACATTAAAACTGCATGTAAACAAGTTAGATAAAAATAAAAGTTAACTAAATGCAGCAGTGGGAATCTGTGCAGAGGGGATATGTATACAAATACTGTACATACATGATAAATATTTACCTGATTGGTGACAGTAAGTGTCTCTCCTTCTTTCACTGTCAACTCGTTGTTTCCAGCCTCAGCAGAGAAGTCATATAAAACTTGTACCTGCACACAGTCAAGACAAATAACACACAATTCACGACATGTTTGATGAACACTTTTATGAAGACAGCACATGAACAGATATCTGCATGTGCACGCATATACCAACACACCCAATATCACCCTCTGGGTCCTAACTCGTGTGGACTTAAATTAATATGCAGTGAAACAGTCCAAACTAGTTATTCACGTATTTTTCACGTTATGCCGACTCTTCATCAGGCACTAGTAGCAACCAAAAACAAGGCCAGAACCGTCACGTTACCTGGTTCAGTTTAACACAGGGGCCTGCAGGTCCTCTCCCACTGACCCACATCTTTAAATGGGCCCTTTCCTTTTGGCTCACACGTGTCACACACCAACACATACGCGCAACAAAGACAAGTAACAGTGAAAAAACTATTCTGAACATGACTTTGCTTTTCACAGTTGACTTTGCTGTTAAGGCCTCATTATTTCTCATATATTTGACTATGCAAATTCACTTGGATTGTTAGATCCGCCGTCAGTATGGCATGTGTCGGTATGTCATCAAAGCAGTATCAACTTCACAGACTATGTAGCTAACGTGTTCATTAACCAGTTAGATGGAATTTAAGGCTATTTAATCAGAGAGCAATTTTAGTGTAGCCACCTACCAGAAGTTAAGAACAAAATGTCCCCTTGCCTGATTAATAAAGTATCTATCTATCTATCTATCTATCTATCTATCTATCTATCTATCTATCTATCTATATATATATATATATATATATATATATATATATCTATAAGTGGATAATGTTTTCAAACAGGAACTACAAAAGAGGAGAAGTCACAGACTCAGTTATTATTTTTTGATGATGTGGATTGGTATGTTATTCCAATTTTAAGTCCCCCATCGATTAAAAAGGTGTTTTACTTATTGTTACTTCACGTGGATGTTTGACCTTTGACAGTTTGACACTAAAAAGCTATTTTTACATGCAGCTGCAGATGAGAAAAAAGTTTCTCTTTGTTCACCTTAAAGCTGACTTCAAACATGTGTACCAACAAGTAGGCTTTCCTGAAATAACAACTAGTTCAGTCCAATATGCAACTTTAACAGCACTGATGTGGAAGTGCAGTTGTCAAGCAAATAGGAGACATATTGTTGAAGCAGATACATTTGTCAAATTAAGAATATTTGCATATTCATAAATACTACACTAGATTATTATTTTATTTATATAATTTCAATTGTTTTGACCACAAATATATAATTCTAATTGAAATGACACAGCCACCTATTCCCTGTTATTATAATTGAAAAATAATATATAGGCTGCTATTAATATCAACAGTAACTCTACTAAATATATTAATAATACTTAAACTAACTGTATTCTTTGTAATCTATGGTGAAAATGAACAATCAACCAATCATACACACTGTACAGAATGAACAGAGCCATACACACGCGCATAGGACTACATTTCCCAGCATTCCTCGGAGGTAGGAATGACCCGCACTGGAAAGGTAGTAAAATGTCACAAGACACTTTCTTAATGAGGCACATTTTCCATGTATAGCAAAGAAACCCCATTTACAGCATACAAACGTGTCGTAAACGCCCATTACACGCCTTTTGGCCGGATTATTAAACAGTTTTTGACGCTTAATATGAAGCTTATCGAATGAAGTGTTCCCTGTGAACCCAATGCGAGAAACTACAACTGCCTTGTACGAGTCCCCAGCCCGCCTTATTGGTAAAAATGCAGCTGTCAGGGGGCACAGAAAGGAGACAAGCAACCCGGATTGACGTTAAAACAGCCGAGGAAAGTTGACGGACTCACCTTTAGCGCCATTGTCGAAGTATTGATCAATCATTACAAAACACAGGCCCTGCGGTTTTCAGGATCTCCAATCCTCAGCTGGACATTTCCCTCCGCTGCTTTGCAACTAAAAACGGTATTTCCACCCGGTGAAGAGCGGGCCGCGCCACAGACTTTAACACATTACGACAACAACAACAACAACAAAAGTGTATCGCTTAAAACGCCACAACAACAAAAAATAAACCCTGCAGGAAGACGGAAGGAATTGCCAAGTTAGTTCAGAGTGACTGCAAGTTTGAGCCGCGCAGAGCTGCTGACAGTACGGAGGGAGTGACCTGCTCCACCGAGAGAAACCGGAAAGGTAGTCTCGGTCCGACACGGCCCTCCGAGACGTGACTCGTTAATTCAAAAATAAAACGGCTCACTGCGAGTAAAACGTAACGAATACAACATATATGAATGCACGTTGAAAGTAGTTATTTAAAAAAAAAAAAATTCATGATAGTAATACGAATAGTGGGAATTTATAGGATATTTTTAGGATTTCTTTGTGTGATAATAATATAATAGTCAAATTGAAAATAAGCCTTACACAATAAACAGCGTTTCAAATATATATTCTGAACTTCAATTTGTCGTCATGTTTTTTTTTTGTTGGTAAAATATTCTATTTTCCAATGTTTGTTTTTTCTGCGTTCAAGAAATGGTTAAAAGTTGCGGTGTATTATTCTAACCTCAAGGGAGCTACTGTAGTGTGTTTACTGGTGTTGTCAGCTCACAGCTGTGGCTCAACGGCTGAAAGGGAGTGACTCTGAGTTTCTTTGTTATGCTGAAGTCGGCCTCTGCTGGACTCAACGTGCTATTACATCACTAACGAGGTCCTGCTGTTTTTAAGTTGAAGCGCCAGAGTGCCCTGAAGATATTTTTGTCAGGTGGTAAGAAATGGCAGCAGAGTTGTTGCTTGATGTGTATGAAGGTATATTTGTGTCTTTATTACGTTTATTACGGTTTTTTTTTAGAGCAAATGTTGTTTTTTTGGAGCAAAACATTTTTCATAATCAAAACTAACAAATAATAGTAAATAGTAAATAATACAAAATAAAGATATACAATATATAATAATATGAGTGTGCATAACCAAAGTAATAGAAAAGTACAACAGTGACATTTAGTGCCAATACTCCTTTGGCTGGTATCAGATTGATATTTGATATCTGAGGAGGTAACATAGAGGGGTGGGGGGAGGGTGGAGATGGAGAGAGAGAGAGAGAGAGAGAGAGAGAGAGAGAGGGAGAGGGGGGAGTAAACTTTTCATTTTTGGCCAAAGTCAATAAATTGACAACCTCGATTCTGGGCAAAAATGAAGAGTTCAACTTTCATTCCTACTCCTTCCTCGTCACCTCCTCATATATCAAACCCCTGAATAGTCTCATTTGTCCGTCAATGGGAGAGAACCGGTGGAGCAAGTTGACGTGAGAAGACCTGAGAGGGGGGTACAGTAAGTAGGTGAAGTCCGCAGCTCGTTAGGAGAAACAGAAAGAGGGCATGAGAGTGTAACTCTGTGAAAAGACTTTTCACATCAAAGGCAGTGAAGACACTGATTTCACACGGAGAATGAGCTTTGAAGAAATCCCTAGAAAAAGTGAAGTAGTAAAGTGAAGTATAGTGAAATATAGCACTTCTGGTCCATAATGCAACTTTAACAATTGTGATGTGGAAGGGCAGTTTTCAGGGAAATAGGAGACATATTGTTGAAGCAGATCAATTTGTCAAATTAAGAATATTTGCATATTCATAAATTCTGGAGACTAGATTCTTATATTATTTCTTTAATGTATATTGTTTGGACCACAAATATAGAATTGCAATCAAAATGGCCCACCCATCCATTCCCTGTTATTAGAATTGTAAAACTTCATATATTTATACCAACAGTAACTCTAATAAATGTGGTAATAATACTTAAACTAATGGCGAAATATAGCACAAAAGTAAGAATGCAATTGAGATAGCAGCCAAAGTGGTACGCAGTCGTTTTGTCCTGTGTACGGGACTAATGTGAAATGACTGAGCATTCTTCGCTGTTATCACACGGTTTCATCGAGCAACGCAGGTGTGTCAGGGGAGGGGTGGGGGGGGTGGGAGGGTGTTTGGCAGCTCTACAGACACTGAGCTCAGTTTGAAGATCTCCAACTTCACAGAGACATCATGAGCTCTCTGCTTCCTCTCCTCCTCTGCCTGTTCTCCGTCTGGACCAAAGGAGCAGGGGCGTCGCACCCCAACTTGCCCTTCATGGAGTACCTGGACCCGGATCACACGGTGTGCCTGAAGTGGGGCTTCGATAACCCGGAAGGAATCATAACATTCAAGCTGGTGGTCAACACAACGGGCTGGGTGGGCCTTGGCTTCGGTTTGGACGGAGAAATGATAGGGGCAGACATCGTCATGGGGGGAGTCGGACCCGCTGGACACTACTTCGCGGTAAGTCAGCACCAGATGTTAGCAACTGCACGTGGAGTAGATGGTTTTATGTCTTTATCTTTAAATATTACAGGAAGAAAAATGTCTTTTTGCTTTTTCCATGATTAAAAGCAGCACAATTCTGCTGTCTGAGGGTTGTGTGTTTTCGCCCATTAGGATTACCACGCCCCGGGGGAGTTCATGCCTGTGAAGGACGAGGACCAGAGCTACACTCTCCTCTCTCTCAATGAGAGTGAAGGTCAAACCAGCATGACCTTTCAGAGGTCCATTCTGACGTGTGATGAAAACGATTTCAAAATCAATGTAAGACTTTCAGATATTTTGTCTCCCAATTTCTGAAAGTTAAGGTTCTGCATGTGTGGTAATAGGTGTTCAGCTGCATAAATGTTGCATGCATATTGATTTCAGTTACCTTTGACACACAAACAATTGCTTTCAATTGTTGTCTTTTATCCATTATTTGGTTCTGAGGCTGTTTTTTCTCATTCCGGTCAAGTTCCATTGCTAAATCACACTGTGTGTTGAGATTGGAAATGTCCTCGCCCTATGACGCTAACCGTGTTGATGTCAGACTGGTTAAAACCTTTTACAGAATGAAATAATGGATTCATGAATCATGTCTTGTAAGAATTGGTGTCTTACCCCCTGTACCCATGCACAATACCATGCATACATACAGGCCAACCTCATTCACCCTCCCTGAACTTTTAACTTTGTTTATTTACACCATGGAGCTTTGACCTGAATCACTAAGGTTTTTACTCTTTCTCCACAGCTATGGCTCATTATTTGTAACTCTAGACTCTTTTGTATTGCTGATCTAAATCTTCTCTGTAAAGCTCTAGTTTCCTGTCTTTATCCATGTTAACTGTGTTCGAGAATTTCTATTGTTACGTTCACTTGAATGTTCTTCAATACATCGAGTACAGTGTTTTTCAGATATGAAGACAATGGACAACGAAGGAAAAAGACACGCAAGCTTTTGTTTTGCAGTGAACGCATGAAATGCTATACATGATTCTCTTTATCACCTGATTTAAAAAAAAAAGAAGTGGTGAATAGAGACTTGCTTTTTCAGTTTTGAGAACACAGGAACATGCCACCTCCTTTTCTCTGAATGAAAGCTCTCTCCTGTTGTCACTTTGAATCACATTGGTTGACTATAATCAACACCTCTTTCACAGGCTCAACCCATGAAACTGATCTATGCCTATGGATTAACAGATGATCTCTCTTACCATGGGACTCGTAGAGGCGCCAAGGAAGTCAATCTGCTGAACTATGTAACCAGGACAACCATAACCAACCTCAACTATCTCAACGCCACAGCAGATAATGTAGGAATGATTGAAAACAATTGATAAGCAAGGCCTGTTTGCATGGGATTATGGGTAAAATGTAAATATTTTAACCTTGTAGCTCACTTATCTCATGAGATCTGAGGGGAGAGATGGAATACATTATAGTCTTCATATAGTTCGGATGAACGGATGAAAATCAATTAAAACTTCTAAGCAGTTCTGATTGCAGTAGTTATCCAAGCTGAGAGACAAGGACACATTTTGTTTACCTTCATCTTTACCTTTATCTTTTGCAGGTCATTGTCCTTCCCAATACCTACTACCATTGCAAGGTCATGAAGTTTCAAAACCTGGATCCAAAAACACCATATTATGTGTATCAGGTAATTATCATTCAGTTTTTCCTCACCTTTAATCAAAATCAGCAATTTAATACTGTTCTTTACGTGTTATTGGATTAACACACCATACATACAAGTCTGACTGTAATCACTGATAGTATAAGTGTAATTTAGTAATTCCTAGCTGTGGAAGAATAAATAGTCCCACAAAGTCAACATAAAAATGAAGTACATTTATCACGATTTTCAGTTTCCTTTCTACCATCACTCACCATTTTCTTTAAACCCTCTGTACCCAATCTCTTCTTGCTGTACGTCAGATTGAACCCGTGATTGAGAACCCTGACATCGTGCACCACATGCTGCTGTACCGCTGCCCCTCCTTTGTGAAGGCGCCGTACGACAAGCCGTGCTACAGAGGCGACGTGGGGGATGCCTGCTTCAGGGTGGTGGCTGCATGGGCAGTGGGAGGAGGGGTGAGGGACAATCACATGTCTATCTCTGAATGCTGAGATTCACATTGTTGTCTGTATTATTGTGTGTACTGTATATCCATGTCAGGGCTGACATGGATATATGACATGGAGCTGATCCACAATTTATTTCTGAAACTTCAGGTATTTGAGCTTCCAGAAAATATGGGTATTCCTGTTGGAGGTGCGGACAGCAATACATACTATAGGCTGGAAATCCACTACAACAATCCAAACAATTTAACAGGTATTTCCCTTTAAAATATAAAGGGTCAATAGTCAATAGTGTATAATATACTTTCATTTATTAACATTTTCTTTCACATGACCAACATGCAACATCTTTAAACTCTTGTCTCTTTCCTGTTTAGGTAGGACAGACAGCTCAGGAATGAGGTTTCACTATAAAACAGTCCAACCCGTGAATGAGGTGGGCGTCCTGACCACAGGTGTGCTGCCACATAGTGTTCTGAAGTACAACATTCCTCCAAAAGCCACTCAATTCCACACCTACGGCGTCTGTAATACAACTCTCATTTCTCAGGTCTGTAGTGTTTCAGTGCATTTCAAACCGATATAAGTTAAAATGTATTTTTTAGGTAATGTGTGTGTTCTTGATAGTGTTTGTTTTTCACCCCTAGCTTTTGGATCCTGTGCCTGAACTGCAAGTGTTTGCTGTGTTGCTACACACTCACTTGGCTGGGAGGAAAGTCAGAGTGGGCCATTACAGGTAAGAAAAAGAGAATGGAAGGGATTTGATTTGTGTCAGTCAATATTGTTTGAGAATGAAATAAATAAATCACATTTTGACTGGGTTTGTAAAAACCCAGCAGCAAATTATTGATAACTATAAAATGACTGTTAAAAGTGGAAGTTGTCATCAGGTTTTAATGGACAACCAAAAACTAAAGGAGGAGATTAAATAAAAAGTTCAAGGTTGTTGTTTTTTTGTTGTTGTAATATGCGTTGTAGCATTGTTGTCTTGTAAACTGTTATTTCATACATCTTGATTTCTGTAGAAATGGAGAGCAGATAGACTTCTTGGCCGTGAATGAAAAATACAACTTTGAGCTACAGCAGAGCATCAGTTTGGGAAACATCAAGAGCATCAAGCCGGTAAGTTTCCATTGCCGAAAATATTATGCACATATTTAACAAGGCGTTTTTTTAGTAAGTTATTAGTTGTTTGTGCTGCTAAAAACACACTCATTTTAACAGTGCTCTGTCATGTATCATGCCACATTTCTTGTCTCCCATTTCAGGGTGATGAGATCGCGGTGGAGTGCACCTACGACACTACCGATCGCACCAACGTCACCAGGGTGGGTGCTGCTAACCTCATGTCATTACACACACAATGTACTTTAAATGAAATCAGTGTTGTCCAAGAAATACAAAAAAGAAACACATAATGATGAAACAAATGAGCAGTTAGTGTACAGTTAGTGATCCTTAGTGTACAAATGGAATACAGTATCATTTTAAAGGTGGACTCTTTAAGAGACACATGTCAATATAAACTACAACTCATAGTATAAAGAGGATTGGATGTCTTTATTGCCTGCCATGTATATTTTCCTCGTTAAGATGGGGTTAGCAACGACTGATGAGATGTGCCTGGCCTTCCTATTCTACTACCCTGCAATCATGATCGGCACATGTGTTAGCCACCCGAATACAAGGTATCTATCAACAAACACAAGCAGTAAGACCTGATGTAGTCCTTCACAAAATATCCACACTGAGACTGCACCAGTGCTGGTTTACAATCAGCATACACGTTGCATACATATACGTTACACACGTATTTATTTCAAGCAGCTGTGTCTTGATATGCTCTTATACTAATTTCTGACAGCATGGCTGTGGACGTCACAACTTCAGACCTGGATGTAATTGCTGCGCAGGAGACTTTCCTAAAGACCCTTCCACAAGTTCAGTATGTCTCTGACGACAATGTAAGTAAATAGTCTGAATGGTTTGATGAAAACATTTTGTTAAAATGAGGTATTTATTTGTCATATTTTCTATTTCACAGTTCAAATTCTCAACTAACCCAAATGGCGTGGTCAGGGAGATGATGGAGACACCGAAGCTCACTTGTCAGAAAGCCAGTGCGGCAAGCAGAATCGGCACTTCCTGGATTATGAATCTAGCAGGAATCATACTATTTATTCTATGGATTGCAATAATGTAACATGGTTGTATGAGCAACAGATCCAAACCATTGCAATCTTGATAAAGGAAGGCACAGTTAATACAATCTCTGTTGTAGACAACTGGGTTTATTCAATTTAACAAGACAGGGTCTATACCATTTTCTATGTTTTCTTCATTCATTGCATATATTTTTCTCTTTGGTATTGATCATGAATCATCTCTTACGTGTGTACATGTATTGTGTTCATCAAGCAGAATTGATTATATGTATATGTATGCAATTATATAAAAGAGGCAATAATTTGAAAAGTTCTCACTTAATAAAATATTTACACCAAAATAACACATGAAAGTGGTGTTATGATAAGCACGTGACATTAAGGCATGCAGTTACACTGACGCTCCAGCGGGGGGCGCTGCGACGTGTTTGCCTGCCTGGCTCTGTGCTGTCAAGGAATGAATGTGTAAGGCTAGCCGAGTGGTAGCTTTGGCAATGTTGTCACTATCAGGATGATATCGCAGCGGGACAGAGGAGAACTGGCTCGCTTTTATACTGTCACAGATCCTAAAAAGCACCTGAAAGGCTACACCGTGTACAAAGTCACCGCGAGGGTAAGTAAAAGCAGGATGAGCACTCCAGGGTTAGCTATGTGGCTAGCTGTGCTAACCAAGCTAATACGATGCAAACACAAGTAACGTGACTTTAACGTCTTACAGCCAGCTGTTTTTTGTAACTGCTGTTGTTAACGTGTAGCTGTAAGCTTAGAGGTAACATTCAGGCTTGTTTATGTTTTTAATATGTGCCTATATTCAACCCACCCAGTGGATTATCTAGCTGCTAATTTATTTGAGCAAGACTGATTGAACCTAAACCTAAACGTTGACCTGGTTCTAGCTAGCTAGCTTAGTTAGTCCACCCACAGACGGACATTAAGGAGAGAATGTTTAGCATCTTTAGGCAGACTAAAATCAATAACTAGCAGGTTCATGTTGCCATTATATCTGGAGGCAAGTGTCCCAGATACATGCCTTGAAATGAGTAATTCACGTTGTGGGGGAAGATGATCAAGCCAGACCTAACCTAGATGGAGAAATATCAAAACATCGGTTCACTTCATAACCTTCGTGTTCATTGCTTAACATTATACCCCCTATATCCATCTCCCAGAGTAAAGTGTTGCTCTACTATGAAGCTATTTCAAGGTCGGAGAAACAAAAGAAGAAAAAAAATCTGTTTTCATTTCACTTTCAGTTTTGGACAATCAGGCTTTAATTTATAGGCAATGGGTACCTCTCCCTATTGATGATATACAGCAACTCACAGATCAAGTACTGGTATAGTAAGTCATGTGACTTATCCTATTATTTAGCCACACTTTTGCCAGACCTCAAGTTACCAGTTTGTGCAGTCTTACAGATGCATGGTCAGACTCCCAGGTCAATAACTCAGAATACGGACAGGCTGAGTTTGTTTGTCTCTGCCTGCATGCCATCATGGTTGTTATGGTTGTTGGTGATGTCGCGTTCCCATTGGCTATATAAAGCACTCATTGTCACACTCAGAGCTGTGTCCCTGCTCATACTTGTGCCAGCCTCACACTGAAGTCTTGAACCAGCACTGGCATCTTACACTTGTAGATAGGAGTCGCTCACATGGAGGATCTAAATCCTTGAGTTCTCTTCCCCCATTCTCCACTTAGATCATCTCCAGGAAGAACCCAGAAGATGTCCAAGAGGTAAGACTTGCAGCCATTATTTGTATATTGTAACTTGTGAGTGTGCGAAGCATTGGCAGAGCGTTGACTTTCTTGAAAGACAGGAGTTTGATGGAATATTTGGAGGGAATTTCCCCTGCAGGGTTGGAGGATAAGTGCGGCTTCTGTGTAGTGTGAGCTATCTGTTATCTCAGACTAAGCTGGTTGAGACCTTAAAGGTGTGAGTTGTGTATGGCTTTATGTTCCTTATCCACACACATATATTGTAAAGCAAAGCTTCATTGTTCTGCCCAGAAATTTCAGTTGTCAAAATTAGTCATGTAAAAAAGCAAAGTATATGGTTGACATCAGGATTATTTTCCCCTCATATTTATTTTTACATTTCAAGCTTACGTTATGTCTGACAAAATACTGACAATTTAATTGTCCACAATTTATTTAATAAAATATTGACAATCAAATCATCAGTATGATTATTTTAAGGATGTATTTAACCCACAATAACTGTTCTGTCTTTTAAAAGGTTGTACACAACATTCAACTATTTACATTTCTCAAAATGGTTTGACAAACTTGCATGCGATGCTCTCTCGTGTTTGTCACACACTGAGGAATGCAGTCTTGCCAGAAACCAGTGCTAATGCAGCAGGCATGATGTCAATTACTGCATGTGTGTTTAAGAGATGAGTGAGTGAAAGAGTTTTGCCTGGAAACACATACCGCCATTATTGAGCAGTACTCCTGCTTAGGGTGGTGCTCTGCTCAGCCCGGTTTTCTTCCAGGCTGCCAGGATTTGTTTTGCTTTATGCTGCAAAGTAAGAAACTACTTTATCCGTGTTTGTGTGTGAATGTTGTGACTTGTGTTGGATGTTTTACTGCACAAGATGGCTATTGGATGAGCAATGTTTAGTTTACTGATCTCAACAGAGGATTCATTTTAGTTTCCGGCTATGGAGAGGTGCTGTTGACAATAAATACATTCATTACTACAATATTTTAAATACCGTGCTAATGAGATCACTTTTACAGAATTACAAAATCTGGTTACTTCTTCAAGTATCACAATTGATTTAATTAATTTGGTGAAGCTTCACATATTATTAAACAGAGCATGATTGATTCCTCAACTCCTCCTCCTGCCTATCTTCATTTATCTCCTCTTGTTCCTTCTGTAGATAACGGTATGGAAGAGATACAGTGATTTCAGGAAGCTTCATCAGAACCTCTGGCAGTTGCATAAGACTGTGTGTAGCCAGTCGGAGCTGTTTCCTCCGTTTGCCAAGGCCAAAGTCTTCGGTAAGAAACTATTGCTCTTGAATGCTTGTCTTTGTCGAGTTTTCGTCTCCTGTTTCTTGTTCTCTGCTACATTTTTAATATCGTGGTTGTTTGTGTTAGTGGCA
This sequence comes from Cottus gobio, assembly GCA_023566465.1. Lineage (NCBI taxonomy): Eukaryota > Metazoa > Chordata > Actinopteri > Perciformes > Cottidae > Cottus > Cottus gobio. The sequence continues at coordinate 7,887,880 of CM042226.1, forward strand.
GACTGCGGTAGTAAGAGAGAATAAATCCTGGCTCTTTGGATCACTGACTGGTAGTGAAGACTCTGCCCCCTTGAGGCTGCTCAGTTATTACTCAGTCATTAGGCATTACTCTTACTTGACTTAATAAAGCTTGAAGGCAGTATTCCTCTAATGTGTGCGTGCGTATCTTTTTATCCAGGTCGTTTTGGTGACTCAGTAGTTGAGGAGAGAAGACAGTGCTCTGAGGATCTGCTGCAGTTCTCTGCTAATATCCCTGCTCTCTATAGCAGTCAGCACATCCAAGATTTCTTCAAGGTACCGAAACACACACACACACACACACACACACATACTCATGCGGAAACACAGACATATCCGCAGACTACTTTCATCTGCAATGTTTTTAATTCTATTCCAGGGAGGAGAGGTCCACGACGGCTCTGAGCTCATCGGACCAGCTCAGCCCTTTTCAGACTTCTTGGCAGACAGTTTGTCAGACTGCAGCTCTGACGGTAAGATTAAACACAATAACCCTTCCTCAAATCAATCTTCCTCCTAATTTGCAATGACTTGATTCTACAATGAAGACATACTTGCTCATGTTTTTTTTTTTTATCCAGTTCAAAGAGACATCAGTGGTGCGGATGATTTGACTATCACATCTGAGTATGGAGGTAAAGTTTGTTTATGTATAAAAATAACACACAATAACAGTTTGTATGTGTGTCTGTTTTGACCCCAGCATTGCTTTCTTCCCCAGGCCCGTCTAGTGACAGCGACCTGACCTCCCTGGCTGTGGATACAGACTCTTTGGCTGAGCTTGACGATGGCATGGCCTCAGGCCGCACCTCCCCAAACCAGCCACAGGGGGGAGCCACCAACATTAGCAGCAGCTGCAGCCCTCGCTTGCCCTCCCTGCATGATCGCCGCACCCCATCTCCTTCCCCAGTCCCTGCTTCCTCAGCCCCTAACCTAGAGGTCAGCTGGCCGGGCCGAACGGCGCTCTTCTCTGGCAGTCTGAAGAAAGCCAGCGGTGGCAACCCGAAGGACGGGAAGTCCGACTACCTAGACCGAGCCAGTGAGCTCATCTGTTTGGCTGTACAGAAGGAAAAAGAGCAGGACTTTCAGGCAGCTTTCTCCTGCTATCGCAGCGGAGTGGACCTGCTGCTGCAGGGAGTGCAAGGTTAGTTTGGGCGAGAGCCGGATGACTACATATGCAGCAGTGACACAGCTTCTGTATAATGTGGCAAAATCACTCCAGACCACAGCATTGAAGATTTTTTATTTTTTTTAATCAGCAACTCAATTTGTGGGCAGCAGGGTTTATTGCAGCAAACAATTATTTTATTAAGATAACTGACCAAGTGTGGTACAGCAATTAGAGAATGGTTCAAATTGATACAACCGAGAGAGAGATAGTCTGACTAGTAAAGTAGTATACGTGCCCCGGTAACATCTTTACATTTCACCCTCCCTGGCTGGAGAACACCCACATTTAAAAAAAGAAATAAAAATGCAGTCTCCAAGCCCAGGTCCAGATTCACACATGACAAAGCTCCCTCCAGGGTCACAGAAGACATTATACAACTTGTTCACAGACTACGTAGTACTGAATTTGACTACTAGTAAACCCATTAAAAACCTTGCGTGGCCCACAGATACAGTAGGTATCTGTGGTCCACATTTTAAAAACAGTCCTCGACCTGGATGTGGCAACCAGCAAGCTAGCAAAGACTGGTCTCATAGCCATCAATGCTCGCGCTGCCATTGAGTGAGTGAGCGACTGGATGGATGATCGGTTCTTGTCAGATTCACTGTGCGAACTGGTACGGGTTGTGGTCTGGTCTGCCTTATGATATCATGTTGATGTAGCTATCGAAGCTCATTACTTCATACAAGTGGTAATCATGGACGTCTGTCTGCTCGGATGGGTGTCCTTGTGTTTATGATAGCAGATTCCAGCAGCAGGGTTGCTGCTCTGGAGTTGACCCTGACGATGCCAACAACCACATCACTTCTACTTTGTGGTGGATTACCTTGTGGCAGTAATAACGCGCTCTTTTGTCAGTAAATAAAAAGGCTTGCACGGGAACTTTTAACCCCGCTGCACGATTAAAAAGTGCTTCGTAAAGAAAAATGCTTGACCCTTTGCAGGTGAGCCCAGTCCCACGCGGCGAGAGGCAGTGAAGAAGAAGACCGCCGAGTATCTGATGCGTGCAGAGCAGATATCCAGTCTGAGAAGCAACATGGGTCAAGGGTCGACGCAGACAGTGGTGAGTGGGAGGGAAACGCCATTGGCCTGCATGCTGTCCACGTTAGGTTATGTAAATGTGCCTTAAATGCATGCATCCACCAGGGTCCTTAAACCACTTGAGGCCGTATATAATCTGTTATAAAGCCGGCTGAACAGTTTATGTTTTAAATCAATCTTTATAATGCACAGAGACGGTCAGAATTTATGATAATAAATAATAATGTTCACCCACCGTACACGACCTGTATCTGATCATCAGACACACAGTTTATTTTCTCCCACATAAGAAGTCGTAATGCCTAATGAATGTGATCATGTTTAATGATAAAATTGCACACCGTTAATGCGCTATGAATTTCTGTATTTATTCTTTGTCCAAGGCTTTGGGGGCACATTGTTGCACTTCCACCAGCAGAGGAGGCCAGCAGAGTCCATCTGAGGAGCTGAGAGCATACAGGGTGTTGGGGGTCATAGATAAGGTGAGTTTACTTCAATCACCAGCAATTGTGAACGCAATCACAACAATTTGGCTTTTTTTTTTTTTATTCTACTAAGTGAGTGAGTAGAAGACACAAACGCACTTGATAGATCATTTAAAAATAAACACTTCACGCTTTTTGATTTGATGTCAGACTTTTCTCCTTGAATATAATAGTACATATGAAAGAGGAAAATACTTTTTTTCTTTCATTGACAACAATAATGAAGGTCCTAAAAAAATACTTACACTTAAATCTGGCAAACAATAATTTTTTACTAAACTTCCTGGCCAGTAAATGTCGATGTGTCAAATGTCTCCTCCTTGTGTCCTCTCCTCTTTTGAACATCTTTTTTTTATCTGAAGCAATAAAGCGTAATGGATTTACTGAATGCTGTGGTAAGAGCTGAGTGTGTGTACGCTCGGCGTCAGTTATGACTACCACAAGGTCAGTTTAGGTTGCTGGTCCTCTCAACCAGCTGCCGGCGAAGCAACTTCACCACTCAGCCATGAAATGACTTGGCAAGCGGCTCAGAGAGCTGCACACTACATTGAATCAATGATGCTCGTCCACCGCACACACAAAACCCCAAGGAAAATGTTGATACAATACTAACATGTGTTACTCCATAGAGGTGCATGCAAAATCCACAGTATGTCGGAAACAAATCAGCACCAAAAAAAAACACACACACAAAAACAGCCATAAGTGGAAACTGCGCTATCCAGAAATGACCCGGCTTTCCTCTCCTCCTCCTCCTCCTTCCTCCTTTCACTTTTAATGGGGACAGAGGGGACAGATGGAGAGAGCTCCTCACCCTACTGCCCCTCCTCCCCACCTCCCCCCCTTCCCTGATGTTTGTGTCTTAATTATATTAGTGCCCTGGCTAGCACTGCCACTCTGTTTACTCACAGCTCCATTCATATCCATTTAGCCCGCACCTGTTTGGTCCCAGCCAGGGTCACATGAAGCGAGCGCACCCACAAAACATACGCGCGCACTGCACTGTGTACAAACACACACCGGGTCACACACATATGCTTTAGCTCTCCCCTGAGATGCCGAGGCGGCGGAAGAGCAATGAAGATGTCAGGGAGACGGGGGGGAGGGAATAAGGATTGGAGACAGAGACAGGGGGAAGGAGGTAGGGACTCAGAGATGGCTCTGCCAGCAGTTACTGCCATGAAGCATGGCATGGATCTGTAGTTAACATGTATTTAAAAAATAAGAGAAAAAAAAAGGTTAGAAATGTGTGCACTTGATTTATGAACCTAAATGTGAATAACCAGCCTTTTTGCACATTGCTCATGTTTTTGCTGTATTTGGAGCTGCAGCTAACAAGTATTTAGTCTGTATCTTTCAGTTATTTTGTCTATTGTTAAATCTATGAAATTACCTAAAATAGGGAAATAAAGTTTGTTTCGTTCAATATAAAAATAAAAAAAAATTCTAAAAGGAAAAAGCATTAAAACACTATTAGAGATGATCGAGCCTGTGAATGCTCAGCTTTTCAGACTGATAAAATACTTAATGTTGTTAAGTAGTTTTCATTTAATTTTCTGTTGATCAAACAATCGACTAAAAAAATACTGATGGTATTGCAGCTAATATTGCATTTCTTTCCTTTTTTTTCGTTTCCTATTGTACTACCGACTTTTATAGATTCCCTTTAGTCATTGTCACGTGACTGGGACTCGACACAGCAGGATCTGACACGTTAACGCCAACTTTTGTAGTATTTTTTTAAGGACCTTCATTTGTCTGGCGGTGACCCTCATGTGTGCCCCGACCCGGTCGTTGAGAAACAACCGCTACATCATCTTAGACTGTGCATGTCTGTCCATATCTGGCAATTAATGGCACTCTTCCATCACAGGTTCTTTTGGTCATGGACAAGAGAACACAAGAGACGTTCATCCTGAAAGTAAGTTGAAAGTGCGTGTGTGTGTGTGTGTGTGTGTGTGTGTGTGTGTGTGTGTGTTTGCACCCCGCATCCTTGTCGTACTGACTGTACGTGTGCCAGGAGCCCCTGTGTGTGACCGGTGTAATTGATTCTAATGGGCCTGTCCCTGTCAGCTCCTCCGCTCTCAGGTGTGAGACGTGTGCCAGATGCCAACGCACAGTGCGGGCACAGATGAATACACACGTGTGCGCTCACACACACACACACACACACTCACACAGACGCACAGTGCCAATGTGAACTTTACATGTAGCGCTGATAGATTTGTGTGGCTCTTTTAAAGTCACGGGCTGTATGTGGCTTGATGAATCCAGTGACTTTGGGTTGCCGTGGGGCGAAGCTGGAACCTTGTTAATAGGAGGTTTCTCCTTTGCCACTCTCCGTTCCTCTTTTCTTTTTTTTTAGTCTTTACACAAGCTAAAACTCTCACCTTCCTTTACCTCCTCCCACTCATTCCCGCCATATTGAGTTAATGTTTCTTTTCTCCCCGTGTCCTTTAATGCAGATTAATTTTTTTACAGTACTCAGTTCATTTTTCTCTCAATTCTCTTTGCAGGGCCTGAGAAAGAGCAGCGACTGTGGGCCGGCTAAGCGGACCATCATGCCTCACTCTGTGCCCCACATGGTGCAGCTAAGGAAGTTTGTCGTCTCTGAAGACACCGTTTTCCTTCTGCTGCAGTACGCTGAAGGTGTGTGTGTCATCTGATGCTCACCAACTTCATCCTTCCGTTTTTTGTCTTTTCCCCTCCTTCCCCTGCTCCCTCCCCCTCTCTTCTCCCACCCCTCTCTCTGCCCTTGTTCCAGACAGATGTTTGATAGAGATGGGTGTGTGTCACAGGTCATTATTCTGAATACCAGGTGGCGCCATGCTTCATTAGCTATGCCAACACCTGGGCCTCCTTACAACCCACTCGCTCTACGATGTGTGTGTGTGTGTGTGTCTGTGTGTGTGTAGCTTGTGTGTGTGGGTGAGGGCGTACGATGAAATGCAGCCATATTTTTTTAATGCTCCGTAACCTATTCAATCTGGTGCACTCTATAACCACCCTGCACTAATATTAGTGGACAGTATTTAATATAATATGAACATAATCTAATAAAGCCAATCCAATGCCAGAAAAAGCAAAGTTTCACCACAGTTACAGTCCAGCGCTGTGATTAACAAAACCCTGGTTTGCTTCTTATGCTTTATATGCGGTTAGCAGCTGATAGGTTAAATGACGATAGACGGGCAGACGGAGGGAGGCGGTGACCTGAGTGACATTGGACAAAACAACATGTGGATGGTTTTACTTTCTAAGCCATCGAGTTGCCCGACTATCATTATCATCACTGTGAACTCCCTATCCATTCTCATCACACAACAGATGCTGGCTTCCAATTGGTGTGTGTGTGTGTGTGTGTGTGTGTGTGTGTGTGTGTGTGTGTGTGTGTGTGTGTGTGTGTGTGTGTGTGTGTGTGTGTGTGTGTGTGTGTGTGTGTGTGTGTGTGTGTGTGTGTGTGTGTGTGTGTGTGTGTGTGTGTGTGTGTGTGTGTGTGTGTGTGTGTGTGTGTGTGTGTGTGTGTGTGTGTGTGTGTGTGTGTGTGTGTGTGTGTGTGACAGAGAGAAGTCAAAACGCTAACAACACTGGGAACCTAAAAGACACACACACAACCCCATTTAGCCAAATTGGGTTCAATCATCAATCAATCACTCTTCTTGTTTGTCTTGGTTACTCATTCCTAAATGGAATGAGTCTTCTTATCTAATTTTCCCAGTAGCTAAGGACTCCCAGAGGCCAGTCGGGAACTTAAAGTCTCTTTTGCACATTCACAGCATTTGATGAACTGTAGATTTCAGGTAAATTAGAGGTAGATTTAAAAAAAAAAAAAAAAAGAATATCCCCATGAAATAGTGACGTGTGGTTTCTTCGGCTCAATTACCAAATAGGCAAAACGGGCATCTCGGCAGGGACCCGAAGGGGCCCACAGATCCTTCTTGCCACGGGCCTCACACACAGTTAAGTTGGCCATGTTTCAGCCTGTTTGGCCTCAGAACTAAATAAGGACCAATGTTCCTCCTATTGAAACACAAGTGGTTCCACAAGAGTTCTGAAAACCATTCCTGGAGAAGTTCCTGTCGTGGAAGTGTTCTGCATTTGTCCAGCTGTCTCTCTTTCTCCTCATTTGTCCTCTTATACCTCTGCTACACACTTCTTTTGTCTTTGTCTTTAATGCCTCGTTTCCTTCACCCCTAGGGGGGAAGCTGTGGTCTCACATTGGAAAGTACCTGCGTAATTCCAGCCCCGAGGAGAGCTTTGACATTCCTTTCATCCAGAAGAGCCACACAGTGGCCGTACACTCTCCACAACATGCCGTGCCACAGCTCGACGTAGATTCAGCCAGTTCTGGTTCGGGGCCGGTTTCCTGTTCTACCTCTGTATCAGAGCTCCAGAACAAAGAGGAGAAGCTGATGGCGTCTCCGAGGAAAAGCGCTCTCCCTGCCAGGCTTATCGAACAAACCGGATCCCTGTCCGACTCCGGAGCCGCCTCTGAGGAAGAGTGCACCAACAGTTACTTGACACTTTGCAATGAGTACGAACAAGACAAAGTGGAACCAGATGCACTAGAAGAAGAGGCGGAAGAGAAGAGCGAACAGGAAATGCTGTCACTGGAAGTGCCCGTCACGACCACCACTTCCTCGCGTAGCCGGTCGCTGCCGAGCAACGACAGCCTCTCGTCGCCCATCAGCTCTCAGGAACTCGCCTTTTTCACGGAGTCGTCCGACAAAAGCAGCCACACCCTCGACAACGAGCAATACCGCGGCGAGGGACCGGACCACAGTGACGTGTTCAGTCCTTTGCGGTCCCCCGCCGGGCCTCTGTCTTTGGATCAGTCCAAGCACACGCCCATGGAGTTTTTCCGTATCGACAGCAAAGACAGTGCGAGCGAGGTGACTTGTCTGGACTCGGGGGAGCAGCGGCCTTCTCTCAGGCCGGTCTCCCTCTTTTCTGCTTCTGACCTGGGCTCGGATGTCACTGAGGATCTTCCAGAGCTGGCTCAGGAGGTCAAGGGCCACAGCTCAGAGCTTTGGGGGTTGGACTGCAGCGACAGAGGCTCCAATGAGTCGGTGCCGGTCATCTCATTTAAAGAGGCCGTCGTGGAGGATGAGGGTCACCCACCGGACCTTTTGGTCAACCTGCCTGTGATGGGTGGGGCCGTGGACTCTTTAAAGGAGGACCTCGACACCTCGGGCGTGTGCCTCGGCCTCGAGGCCACAGCCTCGCCTAAGAAGTTCACCCAGCCGGATGTTTTACAGCTTCACAGCCAGCCGGAGGAAGGGGAGGAGCAGCCACCGAGGCAGGAGCTTTCATCTCTATGTACAGACTCTGCAACCTGTGACACCAGCGTTACGTCTTCCTCTCCCTTCAACTCACTGTGGGACGACTGCAGCTCGGCGTTCGATTCGGAGGCCTCTGACAAAATGGTTGTTTACCCTGCATGCCAAAATAATCACCATGACCTTTCAGTTACTGACTTGCTTAATGGGAAACTAGAGGCCGGCACAAGATTAAATACAGACTTGGTTCCCGACCGCGGCGGCAAAAGCACAGACTCCACCCCAGCCACGAACGGGATGGAGGCATGCACATTGGTCGAGAGTTTATTCGGTCTTGATGGTGAATCATCAAGAGTTATTAGCAATACAGGTGGCTGCGAATTTGATAAAGAAGTATCGCGGCTGTTTGCAAAGCTGGACGAGCTGTCGTTGGCTGCGTCCCAGGTTTACATCCCGGAGGACTTTATTCGGTGCTGGGCCGTGGAGATGGTGACGGCCCTGGACTCTCTGCACCAAGAGGGCATCTTCTGCCGAGACCTGAACCCCAACAACATCCTGCTCGACCACCAAGGTGAGACATCCGTTATTACTGCAGCTTATTATGAAGTCACAATCTTGTCCCCTATCCCACAGCTCTCTGAAAAGAACAGGGGAGAAAAAGCTGTGAAAAATTAGAATGCATTTTTATAACAATGGCTGCACTAAACAATAATGCTGCAACGTTAGGGAAGCGTAGCAGAAAGTTTAGACAAATAAGTTGATTAACTTAGTGCAAGATACATCTGTGAGTCTCATCAAGCAGCAGGAGCAATAATTTGCACTGTTTTGTGAAATTTTTAGAGTTTCACAATCTATTATTATTTCAAATCCTCATGAAAATCTTAGACATCTCGGTGACATCTGCTGATATTTATTTTACAGCGAGCATAAAACCACATCTCTGAAGCTGCTTTTCTCCATTAGTCCACCATGATGTAATGTATTGACTAAAAATGAAGGCTTTTCCAGAAGCGAATGTGTTTTTATTTTTTACCAGGAGGTCACCGATTCCCCCTCAACTTCTTCTTTTGTCGTCCTACAATCATCTCTCTCCACCTCGTTATCAACAAGCGTCTAATTAGCTGAGTGGCTGTTTTCGTCTCCCTGGTGGTAATTATTGTTCTAAAGGGCCCATCAACGGCGTAGTGTGGTGCATCAGTCTGGCTAGCCCAGGCTAATGGCCACGGCTACCTAATGACACCATTAGTTCTAATGATAGCGTTAACGGGTAGCCGCTAAACAGGAGTAATCGCTGGGGCTGTGTGCTTGAAAAGCTCGCTGAGGGATGTAGAGAGGCAGAAAGGAACGGGTGAAGGAAGTGCTCTGAAGGTGAGTAAACAGTTCGAAAAGTACCGAGTCTGAGCGATACTTGACTGTCGGGTTGAGGCAGAGCATTAGATGAATGTTTCTTACTTAGACTTTGAGCTGAGCGCTTTCCCTCTCTTCCTGTCTCCTTAGGTCATGTTCAGCTCACCTACTTTTGTAGCTGGAACGATGTGGAGGAGTCCTGCGACAAAGAGGCCATCGCCAATATGTACTGTGCACCAGGTGAGACATATAATACACTTTATCTCTCTGATTTATCTGAGGGACCCGTTCTAAACTTTTTAATTGTGTTTGTGTTTGCGTGAGCCTTATGTGGGGTTAATTCTATGCAGGCATGCAGGGCCATAAGTAGGCCACTTTCCCATGGTCACAAAACCCTCATTCATAGCCAGACATGAATAAACAATACACACACACACACCACTTTTGAGATTAGAAACAGCTGAACGCTGATTCTTCTTCACTTTGAAATAGACAGAAATCCAGGTGCTCTTTCCATCCGGTGCATTTAAGATAAGATAAGATAATCCTTTATTAGTCCCGCAGTGGGGAAATTACAGGATTTGCCTTCCACATCTTCAAGATACATGCAGTAATCATGATGGCAGTCTTATTTTACATTTTAATTAACACATATTGGTTTGTATCCGGAGGATAAATTAGAAACTATGAGTTTGTAGGGCTGACTGTGGCGCAGTGGTTAGCAAGTCTGTCTTTCAATCAAAGGGTCGGTGGTTCAATCCCAGGCTCCGGTAGTCCATGTCGTTGTGTCCTTGAGCAAGACACTTAACCCTAATTGCTCACCGTTGCTGTGTCTACGGTCTACTGTATATCATGTAAGTCGGCTAAATGAAATGTAATTGTAATTGTAATAATTGTATGTACTCACAGTTTAGAGAAGCTGGCTCTTGCTGTAGTTCTCTTGTTGTCCTGTAGAGTGTGCTGTTGTGCAACAATGAGCCAGCAGTGAGGCGACTCCATGTGTTGCCCTCAGCAGCCCTCAGAAAACAAACCGCTGCTAGACTACGGCACTGTGTGTGTGTGTGTGTGTGTGTGTGTGTGTGTGTGTGTGTGTGTGTGTGTGTGTGTGTGTGTGTGTGTGTGTGTGTGTGTGTGTGTGTGTGTGTGTGTGTGTGTGTGTGTGTGTGTGTGTGTGTGTGTGTGTGTGTGTGTGTGTGTGTGTGTGTGTGTGTGTGTGTGTGTGTGTGTGTGTGTGTGTGTGTGTGTGTGTGTGTGTGTGTGTGTGTGTGTAATAGTGCATGTGTGCACATCCGTTTGATGTCTATGGGCCGATACTTTTTCCAATTTGTTACTGTTTCATCCATCAGGCTTCACACTTGAATATGCAGGATGGATAACTGCTGAAAAACTCTGGACGCATTCAGAGACATACACAATGACCCTCACAGCCATTCACTTACCCACGCACTTATATTAAGCTATTCTCTCATATTCATCCTCTCTCTCTCAAGCCAGGAAGGTCACTTCAGATTTAAATCCTCCTTGTGACTAGAACATTCAGTATGCCACTGTTGTAATAAATCTGAAAGCAACAAATGCTTTATCTAATGTTCAAAGTGTGCGTTTATATATTCCCTTAGAAAACAGCCTGTTTAAAAGTGCACTAATGGAAATAGAAGCACGTAGAGGCATATGTGCAGTGGCCAGCAGTAGATGACCTAAAGACACACGGGAGTAAAGCTCAGCCTACGGAGCTCGATGCATAATGGAGCTGAAAACCTGACTGCCAATTCAAGACATGTTTGACTCTGAAGTCAGTGTGTAATTGATGTAGTCGTTTTCTAGTGACAGCTCTTTGTACTTGTCTAAGAGAGTGAACGGTAGGTCTAAACACTCTAATAAAAATTATGATGTGAAATTTAGAAAATGTAAAAGGTAGATTTGGACAAGAATATTCAGATAATTTATAACAGCACTGTTGAGCCATCAATCACAGGTTTAGGGCTGAAACCATCTTCACCATCAAATCATTTATTGATTCCTTTTTTTAAAAGTCTTGTTCTCAAATGTTGTATTTTCTATGACCAGCAGTCAAAAACTGGAAAGTATTCATTTTAAAATGACCAAAATAAAAGGGAAAATGAAACACATTTTCAGACTTGAGCGGTTGGAGGCAACTTATGTTTTTTTATTTTCTTGACAATCCGATTAATTGACTTTAATAAGTCCATAAGTTAATCAACTAGACTTTTCAGCACTGTAGAATTTAGATGTAGACAAATACAAGCTGGAAAAGACATCAGAGAGGTGTCACATTTCGGTGTCTCACTCACACATATCATAATTTAAAAAAAAAAAGATTCTCAGTAAAAAAAAACAATTAAAAAGCCAGCGTCGAAGTGAAATGAACTGTAATGGTAGCGACCTCATCCCAGGTGTGAAAGATGTTGGTAAACGACTGTTGATCCCACTGATGGATGTCATGTGTTGTAGCAGCCAACAGGGGGCGTGTTAAGCTGCTGCTGAGCGATACTATGCTTCAACATACATTTAATCTACTACGGAAACACTGGCAACTTTTTTCTCTTTCTCGTCTGAATCCACCTTTTTTATGTTGTTGTAAATTGTAGTATAACATTTTATTATATTATATATTACTATGTAATGGCTATCATCTATTTGACTGTATTTTTTTCTCTGCGAAACCCCTACGATCAATACATGTATGTGTCTGCTGATGTATGTTCTTGTACACACACACACACACACACACACACACACACACACACACACACACACACACACACACACACACACACACACACACTCTAATGCAGAGGTTAGTGAGTGTGTGTCTCCCTGCCCTTGTTATGTATTGCTGTTTATCCAGACAGGGTCAGCTCTGACGATGGCTTCATTCCTGATGACAGATTTATGACTGTTTGCCAGAAAGCTAGCAGGGGGCCTGCTGTGTGTGTGTGTGTGTGTGTGTGTGTGTGTGTGTGTGTGTGTGTGTGTGTGTGTGTGTGTGTGTGTGTGTGTGTGTGTGTGTGTGTGTGTGTGTGTGTGTGTGTGTGTGTGTGTGTGTGTGTGTGTGTGTGTGTGTGTGTGTGTGTGTGTGTGTGTGTGTGTGTGTGTGTGTGTGTAAGACGGAGGGAAACATGTTTTTTAAAACGCACACATTCACGCCCAAAAAACACGGGAGTGGACTCGGAAAATACAGTGACATCTGTGAATGTATTTATTCTGCACTTCTGCTTATTTATTTTCTCAGCAATTCACAATTGTTGATAAACATCAGATGGCCAATGTTTTGTTCTCTAATAAGAAAAAAAAGAAGCCGTTGAGTGACAATGAGACACAGAAATAGGAAATGTTTATTGTTCTGCTGAGAGGGAAGCAAGGCCAAAACCAATGTCTAAGAAAAGGGAAATTGAATATTCTTCCCCTGTGAGTAAGTCAGTTAATCACGACTCCATCGTCATGCTAGCTGTTTTTACCTTTTACCTGCTCAGCCACTGTGTGATCGACTGGAAGATAATGTTTAGTTCCTCTTTTATCTTCTAAAAGTTTCGCAAACTTTTTAAAGTAAGAAATTGTACCCTGAACATACTTTGGCTTTATTATTTGAATATTATCATATATTCTGTCATCACAGTGAAGATGAGTCACAGGATTTGTTTTAAGTTTGTTTGAATTGAACAATTGAACATGTTACCAGAGCCTCCCCTCGTATGAGACGGGCTCAGTCTTGGAACGTAATACACCGATACCTCCTTACTTCCTACCTGCAAACACTTCACTTCCCCTTTCAACAACGACTACCTGTTAAGTGTTTAGGGAAGTCCGACTAAGAGGAGAAGAGAGACAGTTCCTTATGCCCCCCCGCCCCCCATCTCCCCATTGATTAAGATTCAAAGCAGGAGGGAACTGCATTGTTAAGGGGAAAGGGAAGAAGAAGAGGCCACAAGGTTAACACCCTATTGTTCCTTTTTGTTTTCTTATCATTTTATTTCCCATGTGCGGCTTAAGAAAGCTTTGTGGAGGTATGGTCAGACCGTGCGGTGTAACAGTGGGGTTTGGATGACCCATGGCCCGTGGATGCGGTTAACTCTCCCCTCCCATCCTCTCTCTCTCTCTCGATCTCCCTTTCTCCCTGCCTCGCTCTGACAGAGCGGTAAGTGTAGCCAGCTCCACTGTACTCTCCCTGCAGCTCCTTAGACATTAATCCATTGTGATGACATCGACCTTGCTCTGAGACGTGTGTGTGTGTGTGTGTGTCCAGTACCTCCCCCCCAGCTCATAACTACGCAGGTATCACTAGTCCGTTCAATGACGATCTTCTCTCCTTGGCTGTCAAAACAGTAGTCCTGGGGAGCCCTGAAGACTGGTTGCTCAGTTGGCTGTGTGTGTGTTTGAGTGTGTATGTATGTGTGTAGACAAAATGTGCAAGTCGTATCATAGCCCTCTCTAACCTTTACTGCAAGAGAGCCGCACAGGCCCCTGGAGTTCCTGGCAGCCTCCGGGAGATGAGGGGTCTTTGTCTCCTCTGCTCCCCCAGCTGAGGAGCCCGGTCTCTGGGCACACGCAGCCGTGACCCTGGGTCCCAGCCCTCTGGAGAGAGCGGAGCAGAGGGAAGCTGAACGGCACAAGAGGCCATCTGGTACCCAGTGGAGCTAGCGCACACACACACACACACACACACACACACACACACAGGCACACACACACTCTCTCTCACGCCTACACTTTTGACTTCAGCAAACGTGTGTCACTCTTGGTGTTTGTGTCTTACTTCAACACAGACTGAGTCCCAACAGCCGTCCTTAAAACTGGTAGTCTGACTGACTGGATCAGAATAAAACATGGAGCGAGACGGTGGACTGATTCCCATTGAATGTTTATCTTGAGAGGGTTTGTAGTCTTTACATGTGTAAAGATGGTAAAAAATGTCTTTGATTATTGAGAGCCTTTTAATCAGTTAATGATTAGTGGTTGTCGAGACAGAAACCTTAATGGCGGACTGTCATCAGGTTCTGTGGGTAAGGCTGCCATGATTTGGATAATGGATTAATCATTTATGTTATTTCTCACACAAGATTTGCTTCTTTTTACTTTTCCTAATGTAAACTGAACAAGTGTGGACTGTTATAAACGGATGAGACGTTTGTCACTTTAAATACCCAACAATCAAAGGAAATAATGTTATTTTCAGGAACTGAAAATGGTGCGTGAGAAAAGAAAACTAAACAAAACTGTTCTACTACTTCTCAGTTGTTCCTGCTTTACATTTCTTGGTGTGTGTGTGTGTGTTGTATGATTGTGTGTGTGTGTTTGAGGTCAGGTCATGCAGATGGTGTGAAGTTGCAGCAGACGGTTTCCTCAATTTAACTGCTTTTTTATTATGCAAATCACCCTTTTATGAGACACACACTTGTTTGTGTGTGTGTGCGCGTGTTTGTGTGAGAGACTGTGTTCATGTTTTTGTGCTCATTTTGAATTGATTGTATCAATTCAATGAAATATTAAGTAATCCAAGATGTCAGTCGGAAACGGTGTTTAATGCTGAGGGTTTTTTGATGTGATTACTAAAGGGGTCTCTTTTGCACACAGCTTAAGATGAGTACATTATTTTAATGAAAGATATTAGGTTATTTTTGGGGTTTTACATCTTTTACCAGTTAACTATTATTCCCCAAAACACAAGTTATTTCTCTGCTTGCTGATTTATTGATTAATTCAGCGTTTTTCCCTCCTTTTTTCCTCTCGTTTCAGAGGTGGGAGGAATCGGCGAGGAGACCGCGGCATGCGATTGGTGGAGTTTGGGCGCCGTCCTGTACGAGTTGCTGACGGGCATGGTGAGTCAACACGTATGAACGGTGTTATCTCTGCTGCTGAGATGTTGTGGGATGTCTGTAGGTGCCTCGGCTTTCAACTCGCTTACGCTCTCTATGGTCATGCCAAGTTGTGTATGGTTCTGCGCGCGTGTCTGTATGTTTGTAGGTGGAGTTTGGTGTGTGTGTGTGTGCGTTTGTGTGTGTGTGTGTGTGTGCGTTTGTGTGTGTGTGTGAGGTGCGTCTTGGCTGCCGTCTCTTACTCTGGTTCTCGGGGAGTGCCAGGGGTGTCGGTGTGACTTTCTCCCCCAGCCTGGGCTCCATCTGCCGGGGCAGGGGGTCGGCTCTCGCCGGGCCTCGTGGCTGGCTCCTGGAGCCGTGCGGGGCTCGGAGCGCGCCGATCCGAGGTCGGTGTGGAAGGTGAAGACCGGGGCAGCTCTCAGGGTGCTGCTGCTCGGCCGGTCCAGGATCAGGGCTGTCCGAGGGACAATCTTTAAAGGGTTGCGAGGAAGGGGAGCATCTCAGAGCCGTTTTGTTTGGGAGACAAACGATACATATTCACAAGCACACACTAATTATACCTTGCTGCTCTCTTGAAGGACAAATGCACATACAGTTGCACACACAGACGTCATGTGCAGGTGCAGAGCGTCCCTTCAATTTTGTATTGTCTCTAGAATTTGAATAAACTCTAACTGATTCCCAGTGGGCATATTTTCATATCAGCTATCAGTGGTTTCCATCAATGGCCCCCGAAACATCGGGGTGTTAGTTTGGTTAGTGTTCCTCTGTTGAACAATACACACCCACTTACCTGGAAACAAAACAACTCCGTCACACAGATGTCTCCTTTGATGATTATGTCTGGGTACAGCCCTGGCATGGATACACACACAGAGGCACACATAGTGTCTCTTGATCCTTGCAGGATAAGATCTTGCCTGCAGCAGTCTTGACTGTGCCTAGGAACCCAGCCAGAACTCCCGCGGTACGCACCGGGAGAGAGAGAGAGGCAACCGACCTAACTGATGGAAAGAACACACGGGGTGCCCCGACACAAACAGTTCGCCGGCTCCCTCTTGCTGCACACGTTCTGTTCGAGCATTTTCAATTTCAAGGCTCAACAATAAGGACTGCCGGCTTGCCTGGAGCAAGCGAAATGCCAAGTCTGGGGCGAGTAAATCCAGCAGAACTTGATCGATCGGGCTAGTGGTAAGAAATAGATAAACACATAGTTGTTGTTTTTTTTCTTTTTTTCTCCCATGATGGAAGTAGCTAAGGAGTGATCCATCTCCTTTCCTTCTCATCTCTGTGCTGATCGGGCACTCGTGGCAGTGAGTAAAGACAGAGCCTTTGATCTGAAGCACTAGCGAGCGGTTCAATTACCCTGGAAGCAGGCGGGAAGTTGAAGTCATCAAAGATGTGTGCAAATCTCCAACTGCAGTCAAGGCTCTAAGTATTTGGACTGTGACACAATTTTACTTATTTTCCTCTTAACACAACTTTACATGGATTTGAAGGGACGCCGTCAATATGTGGTTGAAGTGTAGACTTTCAGATTTAATTCGATGGACGTAACAAAACTATCGCATTTACCCCCCCCTGCTCAGATGCTGCAAAACTTCCCAATAGCTTCTCAAGGCAAATAAATGGAATAATCTTCAATGGCCAAGTCGGTCAGCTGATCTCAACCCAAGTGAGCATGCTCTTCCTTTACTTCAGATACAACTGAAGGCAGAAAGACCCACAAATAAGCAGCGGCTGCTGTAAAGGCCACAAAGCATCTCAAGGAAGGAAACTCAGCGTTTGGTGAAGACTTTGTGTGGAAGACTTCAGGCAATCATTGACTGCAGAGGATTTTTATCCAAGTAAAATTATCAATATATTCAGTATTTTGTTAGTTTGTCCAATCACTTCTGAACCTCTGAAAATGTGTAAACATGGCTGTAATTCCTAAACAGTTAGTGCCATATTTTTGTTATATCTATTGAAATAAAGCTGAAAGTCTACACTTCAACCGCATACTGACTTCTTTATTTAAAATCCATTGCAGTCGTGTAAATTGGCAAAATTAGAAACATTTTTTCACAGCCCAAATGCTTATGGCCCTGACTGTATTTAGTGTGCATTTTTCCCCAAGTTTGAGAGCAAGGCCGATACAAAAAGACAATTAACTTGAGTTTGTGTTGTCATCCGGTATAGGGGAAGTAAGAATTGACTGTGGGCAAGTAGAAAAGAAAAACATTAACGTTGAACCCTGAATTTGGAGCTGGAGATACGCTGAAAGATGTCCTGTTGCAACATACAGCGATTATGGTCATTATTGTCAATTATTTTAACAATGGGGCTACATTCTGTGGTTGGAAAAGCATTTGCAGGTCTTGTGCTCTCTTTCTCGACTGAGATTATTATTATTATTATTTTTTTTTTTTTTTTTTTTAAAAAGAGTGCAACAATTCCTTGTAATTGACGGTTTGATCCGGTCATATTTTACTCTAAAATCAAATAGAAATGCTTTATATTTACTGCTGCCTGCTTAACCGTGGGTCCTTCCAGTAAAACTGTATAAATGAAGAACAAACCAACCGAAAACAGGCCTTTTCTTTCCGTGACGCTTTCTGTGACACTGTCAGTTCTAAGAAAGAGCAACAGTAGTTCAATCACGGCCTTGTTGCGGTTGCTGTGATCAGTGTTGTTTCAGTTGCTCTGGCTCTTTGGTCTCCTCCTATTTGTCCAGCACCGGGGCTCTCGCACTGACCGAGGCTCCGCGGGTGTCAGAGTATCTGTCCCTTTCGCTCTCAGTCGGTCAGGTCTTCTTTGTTTGGACTGATCGTTATCTGTTCTTTCCATCCCTCCTTCCCGCCACACAGTCCTTGCTGCGGTGCCATCCTGCAGGAATCGGTCGCCACACCGCTCTCAACATCCCCGAGTCGGTTTCAGAGGAGGCCAGATCTCTGCTGGAGAAGGTGAGAGTCTGGTGTGCTCTTGGTAACGTCCTGTATAGTTTACTGTAACTCTGTTTATTGTTTATTTAAAGTATTTAACGGAGTGGCCCACTCAAATACATTTCCCCCACATTTTTCCCCTAATGACAAAGGATTTGCTGAATGGAGATGGGGTCATTTATAGTAATCTGTTGCATTTTTTACATAATGTTACAACTCTCTCACACTGGAGAATTTATATGAAATTTAAACATATACAAATATATAATTTTATATATTTATATATAAAAAATGTGGAACTGGGATATTTCAAATACCCAAGTATTTTGGCACAAATAAATACAGGAGGAGAAGAACTGGGTTATATTTTATATATTCAAGCTCATTGCAAATCATCAACACTGTTTGTCTTTAAATGTATAATAATATGGTCAGCGGACATGCAGAAACTATGGCATCACTTATTATTACTTGTACTGAATTATAAATGCCTCTTATTGTCTCTGTTTTGTCTGCAGTTGCTCCAGTACAACCCAGTGGAGCGACTGGGGGCAGGTGTGGGAGGCGTGGACGATATAAAATCCCACCCTTTCTTTGCCAGAGTGGACTGGCCCAAATAGACGCTGTGCATTGTGGGACTGCGGAAACCAGAGCTGCATGCTGGGACACCGGCTGTCCTGAATGAATTCCTTTCAGACTGGAAACACAAACAGACAGTAAACACAGATTATGCACACATCTCCCATTTTATTTATGGCCATTCAATCTCACACATATTTTTTTTTATATACGGAATTTGCCAAGAAGCAGTATTACTTTCCTCGTAAATTGCTATTTTCTTTATCTCATTGAGGGTTTACTAAGTAACCTTTTTTGTTCAAGGAACACTAAACAACATGTGTGGTTCATACAATAAGTGCTGGTACAGAGTGATGATCCACTACGAGGTCCTTACGTTTACACTCACACAGAAGCCAAATAGACACGAGTGAAAGGTGGCATTTTTGTGTTTACACTGAATTTATTAGATTGTCTAGGTAACTTAAAGCTGCTAAATTTGTTATTCAGAGCATTAACAGAGCGGCAAACAATTATTATTATATATGTTTAATCTGCTTGAGCAGAGCATGGAGTCATTCTCTCTGTGTGTGTTTTCATCAGAGTGACTCTTAGTTGACCGAGCCGGGCCGGCTGCACGTGCATGTTAGCGCACGTGAGCGTGCACCCGGCCTTTGGTTCCCCCCTCAGGTAAACACTGTCGGCTCTGTCAGCACCTTTTTCTTTGCGCCGTTAGCACTGTTAGCTGCTAGCCGGCTCGGCCGCCGCCTTGTCGAGATCCGTCGAGAGGCAATAGATAATGCTCCCAATCTCGTTTACCGTACCTTTAAGTCAGCTTTCCTAAAAACACAAGTGCAATACACTCAGTTTGTTGCCGCCTTTAACATATTAATTATTCCTCGCCGAGCCCATTGAGATTAGTCGAGCTCATTTGATGGTTAGGTCGTGTTCCTCTGATCCAGGAACAGATTTGCAGCCAACCGGCAGCACCAACAGAGATGGACACGACAAGAGCAATGAACAAAATATTTAGAGGTAGGAGATGGTTTTGTTGTTTAGTGAAGTATTTAGTTAAAAGAAGATTTACTTATTTAATACATTATAGCTGGAAAAAGTGTCTGTTTAGCAGACAGGAGAGCCTTCTCGCTTCTTACACGGAGAAAAAAAAAGAGGGATGAGGCTCGAACCACACATTTCAAACCAGCCCTTTTACGGATCGTAGTTGTTTTTATGAATCTGTTCACTACATTTTCTGCATGGAAGAATATGATTGATGTAATAGTGTGAAAATCTATCAAACAATAAATTATGTGTGTCTTGTGCTGAGTGAAAGATACATCCAGGTCTCAAAGCCTCGATCATGTCCAACCTGTCAATCACTCACTGCCTCATCAATCAAATCCTTTTTTATTTGATTGTGTGTTTTATTTTCGAGCAACACACATTTGCTTAACTTGCAACACAGATCTTAATGCTGATTTTGTAATATCTCCAATGACTGCATTATAATGAGATAAACATTGCCATGGTTACACTACATGCAATATATCATTTCCTGTATAATCAGAGAAGACGAGATTTATCGGAGCATATATCAAATGCCTCATGATACATTTCTCTAACTATACACAGTTAATCACTCCACTGTAGAACTTAATTATTAATTAATTATTATGTAGAGCATAATGTAAATTACCAGGGCCATATTCCACATGGTAACCCTTTCATCACACTGCAAATCTTCTTCTTTTTCCTCCGTCTGTGCTGTATGTCGGTACTGGTCTGTCGGTGCACTCTTGATAACAATAAACATACCTGGATGACAACATCTGGTGATGCTTCCTTTATTGATTCAGTGATTACGTGTAGAGAGCTGGGAGTGTGTTGTGTTTGTTCTGAGGCTACAGCCCCTCTTATCAGCAGGGCCGGTGATACTCCTAGAAAGCCTCTGTCACTCCTGCTGAGTGTCACTGTGACGGTAATATGAGCCAGCACAAAGGCGTGCACACACACACACACAGACACGGTACATCCCAAGCACCCATTGATACACATGGAACCTTTCTGGTTGCAGTTATGGTGGTACCAGTCTCAAGCCTTGAAAATTTCTTGAAGATTTTAACATTTTTGAAAAATCCATAAAGCAGCAGATTACATCCTGGTACTTGACACGTTTTCATGATGAAACTGCAATAAAGAAAACAGTTGACTCCCCAAGTATTACATATTTTGAATTACTGAGCCAAGTTGGATTTCGTGGAGAGTCGCATCATATTAAATACCACTATGTCTGTGTGGTAACTAAACAACAGCTTTTTCCCATAAAATATCGTGATGTAAAGATGACAGTTTGCCATTTTTCTGGGGACACACAACAACACATAACCCCCCCGTGAAATGGTGAACTGGCGTCCTAATACATATATTTTTGATAGATTAAGCCCAAAAAAAGCAATCTCTTAAAAACTGATTTAGTAACCTTTTCAAATCAGAATATTTTCACATTTTGAAAATTCCAATCTCGGCTTGATTGAACTGAACATGAGCTCATTCCTCTATTACCTGCTATGACATATGTTCATCTACACACACACACACACACACACACACACACACACACACACACACACACACACACACACACACACACACACACACACACACACACACAGGTCGCAGGAGTTGTTAGCAGTGTCGCAGTGTATCCCCTTGTGTCAGCCTCACTGCTGCAGGGTCAAGAGTCTGGGCTGATTAGTGCTTGTCTAGACCTGTCTCTCATTACACACACACTCAGGGCGAGAGGTTCACTTCAGCTCAGAGAAGAAACCTGTCAATCTTACTCAGAGGAGATGTGAGATGTGCCTTCAATGCGTCCACCATAGACTCAGAATCCCTCTCAGTATATTTTATGCTGCCGTTGAAGTTCATCCACTTATGGTTCAAATTCCTCAGATGGAGACTCAAACTAGCATAACATTTAAGCTTAAAATGTACATTCTTGTAGAATAGGGTTCAGCCAGACATGATGCCCGGCTATTTTAAAATCTCAAACTCTCAAAACTGACTTATTACACTTTTTCCAAGTACTGCACTTTAGTACAGTTTTGTGATACTTGTACTTTACTTGGATATTTCCATTTTCTGGGAGTGTATCATCTCATATCACTCTCCACCACAGAGTGAATATATTCCTTTAAAACTATCGTCACCTTGACCAGTGCATCAGTATTAATGGTCTAGTCATTTAATATATCAATGACATAGGTATATGCATCTGAAGAACAAGTAGATTTTTTGTTTTCATACTAGTAATTATGTATTTTTACATGATTGTACCAGCACTTTTACTTCAGAAAAGTAACTTTTTCCACCACTGTCTATTTGGAAAGAATCAAGGTGCATGTGTGCATGTATATATATATATATATATACATATATATATATATATATATATATATATAATACGTGTGTGTGTCTTTGTCTTTGTCTGTCTTTGTGTGTGCACAAAGCCACCGGGAAGGATCTGTCTGGTCAGAGGCAAGATAAAGAGGACACGCCAAGGACTCCCATGATGCAATACAGGCCAGAACCCTGAAAGCGTCACCCAGGCCTGCAGGCGGAATTGAACCCTGAACCCTTTCTACAACTTCCTGGACCTCCCTCTCTCTTTCTCTGTAGTCTTCTCCCACCTCTCTCCCTCTCTTCAAAAGCGCCTCCCCTCAGCCCTCGCTCGCGCCCATCGCTTTCACACTGAGGCAGCAGCGAGCGGGCAGCAGCCAAATGGCCTGCCCTCTGCTTCATATTGCTGTTGGTCAGGTTTTGTTTTTGTCTTTGACGGTTTGACTTTCGTTCACAAAGCCCAGGAGGACTCCTGTAGCCCAGGGACGGACACACACTCACACATACACACTTGCGCCAAGCTGAAGAGTTCCGCTCTGAGACCCCGGGCATCTTCTCCAGCTTCTGTCAGAGCCATGATGTCATTATAAGGAGACACAATGCCTCTTCATTACCCACTGTACACACACACACACACACACACACACACACACACACGCACATTCTTATCACTGCATAGACACACACGCTACATGCACAACAGCATTATGAGCAGCATGTGGGAAGGTACAGGTGAACAGCACTGTCAAACTGGTAAAAGTGAATGATGATTGATGCACAGCTTTATTTTATTTTATTTCTCGAGTTACCTTCTGCACAATATAAAATGTTTTGACAGTCAAACACAGCATATTGCACTTTCCTTACATTTTGTTTTAAAAATAACAAATTCTGAGCGCACATTTTGTCTACGCTCTGCCCATTGCATCTACATTATATAGGGGCAAATGTCTTGCCCCTATATATACCGGTATCCAGTGTCCTCCTAAGGGAAGGGATAGCAGAGCAGAGCCAACACACACAGCATCAATGTGTCTTTTCAGAATATATCTACTGACATATGTGTTTATCCAATCATGCAAAAATAGATGAAAATATTCCCATACCTTCTTTTGTACTTGTAGTAACTCAGCGTCTTTACAGATTATACAAAAGAGTAAAACAAAAAAAAAGGAATAAACGGCATACCGTCGCAAAAGTTGTCTGCTCCAGAAGAAATAAAGCGCTAATTAAATCTCTTCCTGCTCGGCCTTTAATTAACTGCTGTAACACTACTTGTCGCTGACCTCGTGCCTTGGGCTGTCTCACGCTTTAATCTGATCAGATAGTACGAAGCAGCTCCGCCTCTGACCTCAGCTCCTCTGCAGTAGTGATGAGGTAACTGTGAAAGACATCTCATGTGCAGCCGCAGAATCAGACTCAGTAAATATCAGTGTCTGTAGATACAACCCCAAAATTAACCACAATTTGGCCTTTAGGGTTTAGGGATCTTCCAAACATGTCATTGACCCACAGTGTGCTGGTGCACCACACTCCATTTGCAGAGGACCTTCATTAGCCTCGTAACTTCATACTGCGATGCTCTGCTTTCCCGCCTCAAGACAATACAATGAGGTCACTGAGAGGTTAATGGAAACATGAGCCTGTGAGGTCATGTGAAGCAACCCTAAAAATGTTGTACTTACCATACATGACCCTTGACCCTTGATTATGAGTATCGCCCTGTCCATTACTTCACAGAAATGTATGAAAATATATATACAGAACGTCTTTATCTTTAATGATGATTTCATTTAAGTGACTGACAAACCTGCTGAGGCATTTAGGCCTGAACCCACTGGACACTCTCAAGTACACACACCACCCGCCGAGCACGCGATGTGACCCAAATCAAACACACCCCTGTTCAACAGACCCGCATTCTGGGTCTAGCTAACCCGCTAACATGGTAATGGTGGACCCTCAATGTGATTTATACTAAGAACGTTAAGCTGCTCTTTGACTGGGACCAGGACTGGTCATAGTACTGAGTGGACTGGTTATACTGGGGCGCAGAGGCTGCGTGGACTTCACGGTGCCCACAAGAGGTGGTGCCCACGTCACAGGTGAGTACAGCGGCCTCCTTTCCTTCAACATGGCGGTGTTGCTTAATGCGGAAGTCTTTTTGCTTTCCATGGCTGCTGCCACTGCGGAGTTGTTTTTTAATTGTTACACATGTTCGTGTTTAATTATGCTGCTGTAAGAGGTGTTTTGCACCTGGCGCTGTGTCCACTATTTGTTGTCGGTCATTTTAGTTTAATTATCTAATTATTTTGTTTTTGTTTCTGGTTAAATTCAGTTTATAGCGAGGAAGGTGGTATTTATAACTGACGAGCATGTTCAGGCTGCAAATGAATGTATCGTTGGTCTGTACTGTATTATAGCTGTGTGATACCATGACGTAATAATTAAGTGTATATATATTATTTTCTTTTACCAGTTTTTGATATTTTACTTGTACTATAAACCATCTAAAGCAATATTACTTGTACAACTACTTTTTCTGTACTCTTTCCAGCCCTGTTGATTAAGATAGGAGTTCTGTAATTTCCACGTTTTAAAACTGAACCTATAAAAAGGATTTAAACGGCATGGAACCATTGCAAGTATTTTATCTAAAACACTTTAGCAGGTGTGTTGCTGGATGTCCACTGTTCATCACTCACACCTGTTCAAAACAAAGAATAGAAAAGGCCCATGATCTGTAATACCATTGCATATTCTGTATTTTTTACTTCTAATAATGGTTTCAAGGTGAGAAATGTAGAGCCAGCTCTCTCTTTGCTTGACCAACATAACATGTTTCATTGTGCGGTTGTTTTAAATGATAATTGCTCAAATGTCTGTATTCTGATATTTTACAGTTAAGGAGAACAGTCGAGAGAGAGAGAGAGAGAGGGGCTAAAATGCCTGCTAACCCTGAGAGATGTCTCAACTCCCTTAAAGTCAAATTACCAAAGGTGCCTTGCTGCATAAATCGTCCTTCGTATACCTCGATCTGAAGTGCCGGTTATTTCCCCCGCTCTGAGCGTTGTTCTACCTCACCTTCCCCGCCACATTGCATTTAGGGGGTCTCTCTAAATAACCCACATGGCTGCGCGTGAGTCATGCTACGAGAGGCTCAGATGGTAAAGGAGTCCCAATTGGTGCCCAAAAGACGTGTCACTAGTAATACCTCCCCCGCAGACTTGAGGTGTCTCCTTTCGTTGTGCTGTGGGCCTCTGTGATCTGTGTGGAAGGGCGGTGCGCCAGGGCCCAGGCATGCCGGTAGCAGCTCACTAACATAGCATTAGCTCCCCGGTCATCTCAGTGGGCCTGTGCTGTCTCAACTGTTTCCTCACGCTCGGCTACACACACCTTCTGTGGCTCCACACCGCTTGTTAGCCGCAGACCCCCCTCTGTCATAAGACCATCGTCCCCTCTCCTCTCCCCCACCACCCCCTGACTGTTTCTCCTTCTAGGCCTTTATCCTTCCCTCCCTCTTTTTCTCCCCTCTCACTAACTGCATCCGCTCTCTTGAGGCTTGAAGAGGCCTCGGCAAGGGCTCCAGTTGGTGCCACACACACACACACACACACACACACACACAAGCACACACACGCAGAGACATCGCACGGTTGCAGCTCAGGGGCAAAGGCGTTTGACTGCCCAGTTAAGAAAATGAGAGATAAGAAAAAATAACAGGGAGCGTGCCATCAGATTACTTTCTCCTCTCCTTGTGTTGTCGGGTTTGCCGCGGGTGACCTGGAGGGGAATGTGATGCTGTTCCTGGGAATGCAGCTTGAGCGCCGTGCTGGGAGCGAGAATCTACCCGCTAATCTGTCTGTTCCTCCGAGGCGCAAGTCTTCCTGGCGATGAAACACACTCTGTTCCCACACACACACACACACACACACACACACACACACACACACACACACACACACACAGTCACAGTCTTTACAGTTGCAGTCGCAGCCAGGCGACATCTCGCTCACCCTCGGGGGAGAGAGCAAAGGAAGAGGTTCAGGAGGAGGGGGGCGGCAGATTAGGGAGGGAGATGACATCTCACACATCCTGACAGCGGGGCATTAGATGGAAACGAAGGGAGGACGGAGGGGTGTCAGGGAGGTGGGGAAGAGGAGGGTGGAGGCAGATGATGAGGCAAAGTGTGAACCAGGTGGAAGCGCAACTTCAACTTTAAAGTGACGGGTTAGAAAGATGTGGGCGTGGGGGGCGATTTAACGATGCAAAATGGATTGCATGACTTCATGGTGTCTAAGGTAGTTGTAGTTGTGAAGCGGCTGACAGGGGGTGAAAGGGTGGGGTTAGCGGGGCGTAGCGCAGTGTTCTTGAGGGAGTGTGGAGGATCCTTGGAGTCCTGGCACCTTATGGCATGGCCTGCAGTCAAACAGATGCTGCAGGCCTTGCCAGCCTTGAGCAGGGCACAGATGAGACCATTCAGAAGCAAAGGAGGGACGTGCCTCGTCTTACCGAGCAGCGCAGGAGTGTGTGTGTGAGTGTCTGTGTGTGTGTGTGTGTGTGTGTGTGTGTGTGAGTGTGAGGGGGGGCATGTCTTTCAAATAGAGCGTGAGTTGTTTTTTTGAAGCTATGCTAATGCACATCAGTTGTCTTCCGCTGTCACCAGTTGAAGGCACAGACTGAGTCTATTGTGTTAAAGCTGGCGTAGGTTTGGGTTCGTCGACCTTCGTTCATGTTACTCATCTGATGTGTATCGTCTATTGCGGGAGGATTTACAGATCATTATTATTATTATTATTATCTCACTAGACATGAAGAGCACAAACCAAACTGCGAAGACTGTTAGGTCTTCTAATCTGATCGTTAATTGTTTTGTTTCACTTTGTATACATTTTATTTAAATGAAAAAAATTATATTTTCATGTGTAAGTGTTACAAAAAAAAGCAAAAGTGACATAACAATATGGGGATACAATGTAAGAGGATAGGTTTTAATACATCTAAACAGCCATTTATCTCTTTCCAGTCCCGTCTCTCTCTGCACAAATCACACCAGCATGTTTAAGGACAGAGGGTTAGAATAAAAAAAAATACTCTGTATCTTAACTTGAGAATGTATGCCTCTGTTTTGGAAAACTACTGACTGTAGTGGGTGGAAGCATGTGCAAGTGGAAGAAGAGCAGCACCAACTCTCTCCTCGCTGTCTATTCTCTCCTCCATCTCTATTTTTTCAAGTGTAAGTGATAATATCCTCCCTTTTTCTACCTCTCACCGGCTTGAGTGATTTGCTAAGGCGGTGTGTTCATGTGTGTGTGTGTGTCTGTGTGTGTGTGTGTGTGTGTGTGCATCTCACATTAGCCTTTTTCCATTAAAGCAATTTCGCCGCCCATTGTATTCCTGAAGAGGACCTGGGAAGTCACTAATGGTGCCTTGCGTCCACACTTGCACGCTCGCGCACACACCCGCCGCAACATGCACACAGCAGAACATCTCTCAGCATGTGCTATCATCACCTGTCGCCTGATTGCTGTAAAACACACACATTAGCATAGAATGAGACGCATTATCACTCCTGATTATGGGACGCTAAGAGGTTTCACAGAAAAAAAAGACCTCGCACCTTTTCTCCACAATGCCTGCTGCTAGTGAGATAAATGCATGTTGTCCAACATCTCTGACACTACCGAAACAGCCTGAAGACTCCGCTGATGGATTTAATGGCCTCTTGTTGTCAATGTTCAGAACTGCTCAGATTTGTCACGTCAATACAAATTTTTTTGAAATTCAGGCGGCACCATCAAAACATGTACTTTGTATGTTTCCCGCTGTTCTGAAAGTAGATTGAAAAGCGCTCGGCTGGCGGTGGTTTCAATGTAGGTTATTACCTATTTTAGTGGGATCAAATCTGAGTGGGAGCGGTGCAGAGACACACACAAACACTCGCCGCATCCGCCACGGGAGAGGTGACGGTGCCTGGTTAGCAGGTGGCCTTCTCTTCCCCGTCTTGATGAATACAGGAAGTGTCCGCCGTGTACAGCGGAGGCAGAGGACACTTGTTTGAGTCAAAGGTCGTCTCTCTCTTCTCTCTGCAATGTTGTCTTAAGTCTGGGGTCCCCGATGAGGTCTCGCCACTTTTGTAAGGCCTCGCTCATTTCAGGGGTGGAGGAGGAACAGGAGGAAGCTGCCATTGATGAGTTTTTACTATTTTCTTTTTCCTTTTTCGGGGATTTTTCACCAACATCCTGGAAACGGAGGAAGGCCGTGTCTGGATCTCGATATAGCCTGGCAGGGTCACGAGGTGATGGGTGGAAGAGACTTCGGGCTAAGAGAGGAATTCCCCAGCGTTTGGGTTCAGTTCAGGGTGTGTTGGGAAATCTGGAGACTTTAGGGGTTTACAAAAGATATACGTTATCTGGAGAAAGTTCACTTTTATGAAATCAATCAGAAGAGGAACTCAAAGCACACATATTTTGAGTTAAAGGAATAGTTTGTCATAAAAAAGAAATATGATCATTTAAAGATCGTCACCCCTCTGTTAAATACAGTATAAGGATAAAACCAGTAAGTAGCCGGTTAGCATGAAGACTGGAAAAAGGTAAATTAAATCACCTCCCAGCATCTCTAAAGCTCACTAATCAACAAATTAAATCAGTTTTTCTAGAACAATAACTTGTGGTTTTACCAGATGTTGTGAAATAGCTGTATTACTGTGTCTTTTTGCTTTTTAACTGCGTGTGCTGGCTCTAGATTCCCATTTAACGAAGAGGCCCTAGAGTGGTACCGGTCTTCTCATCTAAATCTTGGCAAGATAGCAAAAAATACCAAAGTAATACTAATTTACAAAAGCTTCATGGCCGCTGCAGGGATCCCACATTTTGGAGAGAAATCAGTAAACTACAACAAATTATTTTAGTTTTTTTCCGTAAAAACAACACAGAAATATTAAAAGAGTGACACACACACACACACACACACACACACACACACACACACACACACACACACACACACAGGTCTGTGATAATGACATAATTGTCCCGGAGCACACAGCCATGCAAATAGGGAAGATGGCTTGTGTTGCCATCCGTAGGTCTCTACCATCTATTTCCATTATCTAATGCACTGCTGCTGATGACCTGCTTTCACACAATTAACAGTCAGAGAGAGAGAGAGAGAGAGAGAGAGAGAGAGAGAGAGAGAGAGAGAGAGAGAGAGAGAGAGAGAGAGAGAAGAGAGAGAGAGAGAGAGAGAGAGAGAGAGAGAGAGAGAGAGAGAGAGAGAGAGAGAGAGAGAGAGAGAGAGAGAGAGAGAGAGAGAGAGAGAGAGAGAGAGAGAGAGAGAGAGAGAGAGAGAGAGAGAGAGAGATTTGAGAAAGGCATTTTTCTGTCCTCATCTTTCTACCCTGATCTCCTGCCCTTCTTTTTTAATGGCATACCAGCTGTAACATATGTTAACCTTTTCTCTCTCGCTTTGTTTGACTTTTGTCATCTCTTCATCCACTCCTGGAGGCAGAGTTCAAGCCAGCTGAACTTTAGAATTAAAGAATTAAAGGTGGAAATATTCCTCACTTTTCTGTCCATACCCTTCATCCCAACCTCTCCACCATATTCTTTTTTGTATCTCTTCTTGCTCCTTTACTGTGTGTGTGTGTGTGTGTGTTTTGCGTGTGTGTGTGTGTGTGTGTGTGTGAGATCTTGGGAGAATGGGCTGTTGATTCTGGTCGGTTACTTGGCTCCCCGTCTCATGGTCTTGGCCCGGGTCTGATCCCTGCGATTGGATCGGGGGGCTTTTGTGGTGGCTGATGGGACAGAATTAAGCCAAGTGGCACACACTGAGCACGCTCCATGGCGGGCAGATGGACGGAAAGTGAAAGAGCTGTGATTTCTCATTGTGTCCTGCCGTCTTTTGGGGTGTGCGCGATACCCCCAGAGCACATCCTCCATCCAAGAGCTCTATTCTTCAATCACTGGCCACCGCTTCCTGGGTCCAGAAACACGCCTCCAAGATTTCATCTCTGTATCAGACCGCAACTGGGTTGCAAGCAGCTTAGAGAAGAATAATGCAGGGCAAGATACAGCCGCTCAGTCTTTGTTTCAGGATCTGTCAAACGTGTGAAACATGGATTTGTATTTTTATATTTAAAGAAAATAATTGAATATTCCTGACGTGTCACCCGTGTCTGCATTTCCAGCCACGTTTAACATTAAACACATTTTTATTTAATTTTAGACAATGGTGCAAAGCAGATCATTCTAAAATATAAGGTTGTTATTTAAATGAAGTCTCTGGATCAGTGCCCTTGCAGTTGTGTCCAGCTGTTGACAATGAGCTCGTATGCTCAAGAGATTTGAGGAGCAAACAGATGCACAAAATGTCTGTTTAAACATATTCTAAAACCGATTAAAAAGATATAAAAGGGTTAAATGACTGCGGCGGCAAAAGTTCCCATAGATCATATTTAACCTTTTACCTTTTGGAGCCACCCCCTGCGACCAACCCCTAAAGCTTAGCCTGAATGGGATTTACACCACGAGTGTGTGTAATAGTTATTTGACCCCCTGCCTTCCTGTGCATACATGTGTGAGTGTGTTTGGGTGACTGTGCCGATTACAGCAGATTACTTACACCCATGTAAAAACAGGAATTAGTTCCCAATAAGAACTGCTTACAGGGCCTAAAAACGGCAAAGATAATCATTAGGCCAAGGGGAACATCAGTCATTGCATCACGCAAACACCCACTCTCACCATTACACGTTTAAAAAGGAGTAAATACCCCCCTACCGCCTTTCTCCATCCCCTCTACCCCTCCCGAAACTAGCAAACTGAGCTGTCGACGATGATGCTTAACTGCTCCTCTGATCTGGACATTAGCGAAGGGGCTTTGGAGTTTTATTTTTGAGGGGGAAAATCATGTGAAAGGGCCCAAAAAAGCCTGGAGTTCCCGCCAGGAAGGGTGGACGAAATGCTTTCCATCCATCCCCATCCTCTGCAGAACCTTTTGTCTCCCGTTCTGAGGGCTGAGCGACAAGAGCGAGAGAGCGACAAGAAAAAGAGACCATATGAGATAGCGGTGGCATTCCCAGTAAGGGTTGAGTGATCTACTTAGAAGGGCCATGGCAGGCCTGGCCAGCAGAAGCCAGATAGATGCCTGAGCAGGCTGGCCGAGGACCAGACACCCCTTTAAATCTGTTACTATGGCTAATCTCTAATCTGGAGATTTACTATATCTGTTCCCCTCTCCCTCCGCTCCTCTTATTTTCCCTCTGTTTCTACTTCTCAGCATCTATAAATGGAGCAATCTGTGAGTATTTCAGTAATGCATTTATCCCCAAAATGTGTTATTAAAGACTGTCTAATTCCCCTCACATCCCTCGGCTTCTCTAACACAACCCCCTGACCATGCCCAGCAACACACACACACACACACACACACACACACACACACACACACACACACACACACACACACACACACACACACACACCCACACACACACACACACCCACACAAGCAAACGCTCACTTCATTTTTTTTTTTGCAGATGGTCACATAATGCACAATCAGCCAAACAAGACGGCTGATTTCCGGGTGGAATGTTGGACTCCCTCTCTCTTGGAGGGCATCCTTGGTGGACATTGCTAGCTTGCAGCCATTAGATGTTAGCTGTGTGCAGTGAGCCAGCACCAGTCACAACCAATTCTGAATCTTTCTTCAACTGGACCGTGTTCCCGTCCAAAAACGGGGGAGAGGAAGAGCTTGCCTGCCTGAAACAATGTAGTCGGATTGCAGAAAGACATGCTGGGTGCCATGCATATATCAGGTGATTACCTCACACATCTTGCAACAAACACCTCTGTGCAAAGATCTTGTTACCAGACTTTTGTTTTTTAATGGATGTTCCTGTCATGAGGTTGGTTAAAAAAAGGTCTCCTTTGCTGCCAACATAAGCACCTTTCCCCCTGAAGCACTCAACACATGGCAGTCTTGAAGCTAGCATGATGAAGACGCGACGTGTCATAATAATTAGGAGGTGGACAAAGGATCTGCTGTTTAACATGGAGATTTATGCAGTCCCCTGTGATTTCTATGAAGCTAAATTCGAGAATTTTCCTTTTTTCTTTTTTTTTTGGTGACCAAGTTCGGATTCGTTCAATTCATTTTCATCGCCCCTCCGTCTCTGACAGGCAAATGTTCACTGACACTAATGTGTTGCAGGTCAAGAGAGGAAGGGTCCCACCTAATGTGCATCTTCATTTCTACTCTCCTCTTCGCCTCCGCCAAAAAACAATGCTTTCCTCCTCCCTCGTCCCCGCTTCCCCATACTTAGGCCCTCGCAGCAATTATGCCCAATCACAAGGCCTCAATAGGAAGCAACCATGGCTTGTTTGTGCCTCTGCGGTCATTAAGAGGGGGGCGAAGAAAGGAATTAATGACTTAATTGAGGAGGAGAGAAAAGGGGGAAATCACACAGACTCTGGGAGCGGAGGGGAGAGTATGAATGGGGCGCCTGGAACGCTCCTGGAGCAGGGGATTGTGGGATTGCTGAAGTGTGTCAAGATTTTGGTCGTCCTCCAGAGCAGATGGCGGCTTGTCGTTCGCATACCATCTATTCTCCTCTTTGTCAACCCAGAACGGCTTCTTTTGTTCCTCCCCATTGCTTTGCTGCAAAAGTTCACGGGTGGAGGGAAGAAAGGAAAAAAAACAACAACAAAACAAAACTGAATCATCGGTCCAGTTTGCTCCAGATTAACAGTCTCAAGGTCTCTCGCCCTCTCCCTCTCTCTCCCTCTCCCTCCTAAAGTTTTGACCAAATCAGAAAGGATGCTGTGTCTAAAGTGTTGGTGTGCCAGGCTTGGCACATTTCTATTCATTCCTCTCTAATGTGGCAGGGTCCCCCCACTGCCAAGCCTCCGCTCCTGCTCCACAGACTCCTGATTACTGTGGATAAACACGCAGGAGGAGATCCCCCTCCTCTCCTCCATCCACACCAACTGAGACTTGAGAGATATGCTACCTCCAGGAAAATCTGGCTCGGATCGCTCTCGCAATTTCTCTTCCCGTCCAAGATTTTAAAACCGATAAAGTAATCAGGAGGAAACTGAAAAAAAAGAAAGAGGAAAAAAAAACCAGCTTGGTGACTATTCAACACTTGCCACGCATTTGAAATGTTCCTCTTTTGATTGTTGCATAAAATACGTGAAACAAGGACGGATGTAGCACTGTCGAGCCCCAGGGTCTACCGAGCGGATGGTGCTTTTAACAGTTTATTTTTTTTTTCCTCTTTTCTTTCATGTGCCCTGATTCCTGGAAGCATTCCTTCTGTAAACAACGACTGAAAAAAAACAACTGAGGCTTATTTGGAAAATGGCTAGCACCTTTGCGGGACTGAATAATTAATGTATGCTAATGCTAACAATGTATTAGTTATTCAAATGTGATCCTTTTAGACAACAGAACTGTTTACCCCCTATTACTCCCTCTGATCGTCCACTCCAAAAGGGGAGCTCATAAAGAGAAGAAAGCAAAGGAAGAGAGGAGAGATGAGTGTATGTGACACTAGCAGACACCAGCCAACACAACAAAGAAACACAGTGAGATTAGCATGACAGAGAATGCTAGCGCTTCACACATTAATACACAACATGAACTATAGCCATAACCCTCAGGGGCCCGATGCAATATTCATCTCCTCTACCTCCTTCACTCTTTCTCTTTTCACACCTCTCTGTCATTTCTTTTTTTTCCTCCATTTCTTTTTCCAACATGTTCTCCCCTCTCTGCAGTCTTTTCTGTCCTCAGCCTCTCTTTCCCACCCCTCTGCTCTTTCTCAGTAGACGTCTGAAGGGCCCTTCAGCCCAGAGGAGATGGGGACTGGTCTTACCCGGGGGCAGGGGCCACTGTGTGGGGGTGTCGGGGGAGGAGGGGTGGGGGGTGATGGCTCAGGAGGAAAGGAGAGAGTTCTCTGTCTGGAGGATGGAAGGATGGTTATGTGTCTGAATGTTGGGAGAGGAGGGCCTCCCATTGATAGATTAAGGACCAGGTTGGCTGTACTTGAGAACTATGGCTCTCTATCGCAGGAGGTGAGACTGGAGAGCCAGGTCACGCATTAGCATGTGTTTAGTTTTTTTGGCTCGGCCGGCCCGGAGTCCGTTCCTCAGTTGTATCACTAACAACCAGGGGGACGTAGAGGAGGGTAAAGCCGCCGCCTTGTTTGCTGAGCAGTATTTGCGCAGCGTGTTAGGCTTATGTTGGTATGTAAATCTGTCCAACACACATTTATGCTACGCAGACGGGGGATTGGGTTGAATGTTGCCACCCCGCTGCTTCCTTCATTTACGGTGTGATGTACAACTTTGTTTCTGTTTTGTAGGTAAGAGCCGTAGACCTGGTGGTCTATAACACAGTTAGACTAAACTGTAAAGGGACGTTTGATTCATGCTGCATTATCTTGCTCTTGTGTAATGACAAGCAATCTGGATTCTTTTTGAAGCTACCAATAATAATTACAATATGGAGATTACGTATTCTGAACTCATTGAATGGCTATCGCAGAAAATGAAGACCATAAATGGTATTACAAAAAAATGTTGGGTTTGATTTCTTAAAAATATGACGGATTATAACTTTAACGTGTGGAAACAAAACATAAAGTTCATAAATAATGCAGTTTGATTACAATTGATTGTCCTTGACAGATCTTCTGGATGTATTATACAGTATGAAGCCACTCAGAGATGAAGGAGAAAAAAGACAATATAAATATTAAAATCATAATTTTGCACTAAAACAAGTGAGTCCATCTTCAGGGGCGGGGTGTTGACAAACCATGAAGTATGCGTGGTTGGCGGTAGAATTGGCATTTTTGTTTCTGATCTCACTGCAATTACATTTGTGAAACTCTAGAATAAAACAGTTGTAATAATAGCACAAGAAGAAACTGATTATTCTAATTCTACGTGTAGAAATGAGCACACGACACAATGTTCATGTCCAACATGCTCCATCATTTGTGGAGGTGGATACATTTGGCCTTTGGATTATTACAACTCGGGTATTATTTGTAGCTCTAGCCATCGTTTTGATTGGCTAACATAAAACACATCTTACCATTACTGAGAGGAGCGATGGCCAGACTACTATGAATTAACTGAATTGTGTTTGTTTTTTTACCTTACGTTATTATGATCTAGTTCTTCACATTATCGGCAATCAAAATTAAAAAACTGAAAAATATCTGGCGGCCGAGGTTGTGTTCAGCGGTCACGATATCCTTTCAAGGGTCTTTAAAACATATTTCCGTGCCAGCTCCCGCCCGCGAGCCGCTTTTATTTGTGAGTCAGCGGAGCTAAGACCGCCTGCAGCGAGCTCCTCAAGGTGATTCAGTCTGGGAATGTCTTTGAACCTCCCGGCTGCTACGCCTGCCTGCTCCAAAGATCAATGCGTCTGCGAAAATCTAAGCGCAGTTGCGTTTACCCCCCTCCCCTCTTCCACTCATCAAATATGAGCTTGAATTAGGTGCAATTAAGGTATTTCCACGGCCACCATAAAACAAAAACCCCATGATAGGAGAGCCGTGGCTTCGCCATTACCAATAATCGCCCACTAACTTCACACATTGTCACTCAGCAGCAACAAGGTCAAAGATGTGAAGCTGACCTGTTTTTAAAAAAAAAAAACGTACATGCCAATCACGACAACAGTAAAATCCCACTAAGGGGCTGTGAAACAAAGTCATTTAAACGCTGAAAGCTACAGACCCCCCCTCCTCCGTTTCCCCTTTTGACAATGATATCAGTAATAGAGTCTTTTGTTTGATAATGAGAGCTGCTATTTCTGATAGAGAATAATAATACAGGGCTATTACGGTTTCATCTGTTGGGATCGAATGAATAACAATGCACTAAAACACGCACATTCTGCACGTCTGTAATTGCGGGTTTGGTAATGAAGTGACCGGCCACCTTGGTCAGGCAACACAGAGGGAAGCTAAGGTCCTTGGAGTTATTGTTACGGCCGTAA
The DNA here is from genome assembly GCA_023566465.1 of Cottus gobio. Lineage (NCBI taxonomy): Eukaryota > Metazoa > Chordata > Actinopteri > Perciformes > Cottidae > Cottus > Cottus gobio. The sequence continues at coordinate 7,923,958 of CM042226.1, forward strand.
CAATGAAGTCGACGTGGAGTGTCAATCATGCGCTTTCATGTTCACCCTTTGATGAGACTGTTTTGATGCTAATTGAGCAGTGGTATAATAATGGAGTTAATGACATGGACATTTAAGGGAACATGTTTGTGGTGCTGAGAAAGACTGACACTCAACATGATGACGCTGAGGGACAAAAAAGTTTTAGCACGCAGTGAATGAGAAAGATTCAGACCGTAACTGCACTCTTAGACTCTGGTTTTACATCCAAATTTCTTTTTAAAGTTGAAGTGTGGCAACCTGTGAGAGTGAAAAACTGAAAGTTGACAACTTTTTGTTGCCTGCCAACTTCAACAACTCCAGCTGCAACTGCCAAACCACTGATTCACAATCTGACAAAACTGGATGATGACAGAAAGCACATTCTTAACTCAAAACACGGCGCCGATGCTTGAGATTGCATTTCTCTCCTTTGTGGGATGGATGATAATAGGTGAAAACAAAGAAGCGGGGTGTAAAATGCTTCAGCTGAGCGTGATTACAGCTGTGGCCGTCATTAGGCAGCCTCTTTAATGTAATTGATGGAGTGGATTCTCATAGCAGACCTCAATAGACTGGGCAGGGTCTCCTCGTTTATTTGGACTCATCTGCATTTGGTCTGCGTGTGTGTGTGCGTGTGTGTGTGTGTGTTTATGTGTTCATGTGCACATGCAGGCACGAGGTAGAGCCAGAGTGTGCAATAATTATGACTTCACACTCTTCAGACACTTAGAGAAAAGAGCAAAACAAAGCACAGTAATCTGTGTGTGTGTGTGTGTGTGTGTGTGTATGTGTGTGTGTGTGTGTGTGTATGTGAGGTTTGGTACATTCAATTGCAATTGTACAAATGTGGTCTCAGTGTCGACATGTGTTTGCGCACACAAGCTCGTGTGAATGTGTGTGCAGCTACTGTGCATGTGAGTCCCGTGTGTGTGTGTGTGTGTGTGTGTGTGTGTGTGTGTGTGTGTGTGTGTGTGTGTGTGTGTGTGTGTGTGTGTGTGTGTGTGTGTGTGTGTGTGTGTGTGTGTGTGTGTGTGTGTGTGTGTGTGTGTGTGTGTGTGTGTGTGTGAGAGAGAGAGCGTGTGTGCGACAGAGAGGGAGAGACTGTTTGCATTTGCTCAAGGATCCTGACCCTTCAGAAATGACACGTTTTCTCTATCTACCCCATCCTTTCCCCACACATTAGGTGCTTACAAAAGACAGAGCACTAATGCATCATCTAATTGGCCTAGGCTCCTGCCTCTGCCTCTCCCTCCATCACTCTATTAGCTCAGTAATTACCCATATGCCTCAGCGAGGCGGGCGTCCAGATAATGGCCGCCTCAAGGGCCCTTGAGCGCGGCAGAGAGGGGCCGCAGTCTGTCGCCGCGGGAACACAGCGAGCTCTCCAAACTATCCCAGCACCGCACTGGGAAAAACACAATGGGGGAAGGAGTTTGGCAACTTCGTCTCCCCCCCCACACACCTTCTCCTCAAAAATTGAAAAAAAAAGTTATGAGTTGAGGGAGTGGAGATGCAAATTGGGCTGTTCAAATTGGATGTTGTCTATTTAGATAATGTGCAATCGTGTGTGTGTGAATGAAGCCCAGACATTTTGACTTGTGCATTTCTTTAAAGGAAAGGTATAGGGGATCTTTCACATCTGTCTTAATACAATATTCAAGCCCAGCATCCTCGCAAAAATGTCCGCAATGAACAACAATTTATGTCCGATGCCAGTGTTTCCAATGAAGGAGTCATGGATGGTTATTGTTCTGATATATTGGGGTGGGGGATGGTTGTGTAGTAGTTTGATGTTCAAACCTGCATTAAAGTAACGCAAGACTTGTTCCAGGTAGACAAACCGGCGTATCAGGTGCACAGATGTTTCTACTACCCTGTTACTGAATTTTACAACTCTGGAAAGTCATCACAATAGCAATTAGTTCATCCGTAATCTGCCGGGGGATGTGGGCTTGCATTTATTTTATTGGTCCTGCCTATGGCATTTAATTAAGCCTCGAAGCCTGTGCACCCGGCGCGTGCTCGTTATATGAGGGCGCACAACAGGATCTACGTGAAGGAGCATTTCGAGGTATTTCAGAGGGTCCGCTGCACCGTGTCCACGTCTTCTTCCAACCCAATACCAGAGAACGTTTTATTCTCTCTCCGTGTCCGTGTTTCTCTGAATATCAGTCGACCCCTTTCACGATAGCAGAATGAACAAGTTCGCGAGGGGTAGAGCGAGTGGAGATGGTCCACTACTTAACCAATAGCGGATGCCGTCATTCTCTCAGACGGCGAAAAAAAAATAGAGAAATGCTGGAATGGGTTCCCAAAAATGGGCATAATTCCATTGATTCACACAGGTTAGTCAGTCTGAATGCAACCTGTCACACACCTTGACTATAACCAAGATTTTCCCATCCTTATCAATATATAATTCTCATGTGCATGTATATCCAGAAATTGTAAATTAAAAAAAACTTTTGCACAATCATCCACTATCAGTGTCCCAGTCAGTTGATGGAGGTGACTGCTGTAATCATTGCTGCTCGCATGTTGCCTACACTGTAAAAGATCGGTGATACAATCCATCGTCTTGTTTAAAAATGCACTCCCAAAATTCATACTGTATCAAGACTAGCATTGTCTCTCTCGTCCTCCTCTCCCTCTCTCTCTCCTCCCTGTCCAAATCTCTCAATTTTACATCCTTTGAAAATGGAAAATCATAATTCTCCAATCTTCTATCTTCAGCCTCTTAATTGAAATCTCATAATCTGTCACAGAACAGTAACGGCCGCCCTCATCCCATCCCCAAATGACACTTACAACAAGAGCACAACAAAGAGCTTCTTAAATAATTCCCTCGCCCTCTGCATCATATAATATGGATTACCGAGCGCTCGCCCTCTCTTTCTCTCTTCACCTCCCACTCTTGCTCCCTCAATCTGGGACATGATCTCCTCCCTCCATCCTACCCAAGGCAGATTTTGGGACACTCAAGCTGACCGGGCAGCATTATCTCTTTTTAAAATCAGATAAATATATAAATGAAGCGTCCAGCAGTAATGCTAATATATGCCCTAAGAGGGTCTAAGGCTTCAGATCTGTGGACTTAATCTGGGTTTTGGGAAGGTATCTTCCCTTGGCCGTTCAGAGATTTGTGAGATCACTGTCAGTCGTGGGCCGGCTGAATTATCTTTGCGTATTGTGTTAATCTGCTGGCATGCAGATTGTGGCGGACTAAGGTTCAAGTGGGAAGGATTAGGGGAGATCTGAGCAAAGCTGATGCAGGCAGCCTTCTCAAAAAACGGTGCATGCGCTCGGGCCCTCTGTGGGTTTTTTGCACACTGACCGAAGGGACCACTGAAGCATGGTATCTCTCTCTCTCTCTCTCTCTCTCTCTCTCTCTCTGTCTTTCTCTATCTCTCTCTACACACAAATCGCCTTCATTCCTCCCTCTCCATTCCAGATAATTCCCCTCTTAAAATCTCCCCTCAGACCAACCACTGCGAGTGCAGGACCCAAAATGCAAAAACCAGTGGCCATGCCCACTCTGCAAATCCCAAAACCTTTTAGAGCTACTTGACAGAGAGAAATCCATCTGGAGAGGATATCCACCGTCCATTACTTAGAGACTAATGTCTAGTTTTAACTCTGCAGTATTTATTTACATCACAACATCTAAATAAAGCACATGTCTATGCCCCAAACCCACCCCAGTAATACCTTATTAAGATGCTTCGTACACAGAGCCCGAACATGGCCAAGGTTTGTAACTTTGTTAATTGTTCGCTGTCAGTTCAATAACCCAGCACTTTGTGTCGGACTCTCCATGATTATCTCTGGAGAGTGATAAAATCACTTCAGGTAAATGAGTGATTGGACTGGAGGACCGCTGAAGTACAGCTTAGCAGTCCTTTAGCAGCTTCTGTTGGCTAAATGGAGACGTGGAGTTGGGAGTATGAAGAGGCTGGAGGGGTCAGAGGGGTCCATATGGACCAGCACTTGGACGACTCTCGGAGGGACGAGCAACCAATCACGTTCTCTACAAATCCTCGACCCGGAGATCCAGCGGGAGAGCACTGATTTCATTTCCACCAATCACTTGCCTTCAATGAAAGCTAATTGAACAATTCCAATCTCTCAAATCGTTTTATTTGGTTTAAGCTCTCGGTGACAGAAATAACGGCGTCGGAGGTGCACTCGTCTTTATGGAAATGTGATAAATAAAATCTCACTTTACAGTCGTCCAGACTAAAGGGGCCGCTCCGATTCTTGGGAAGACACGAGCAACACAAACGGACAAGCTGCCTCAGCTCTTGCGCCAAAACAACATGAATAAAATTGGCAGAAATAGTGGTCGCATATTAATGTAAAAATGTTATACATAATAAGCCCTCAGAAAAAAAAGTGTTGTTCCATTTTGCTCACTAATGAGTTGGCTAACCAAGACACTGAAACGCAGCTAGGTCAATCAACCGCACGTCTTTGTTTGGCTTCCTACTCACGATCCGGCTTTATTAGAGGCAGCATCTTTCGGGTCCTTCTGCCTGCGTTGATACGGGTAATAGGTCTCTAATACGAGGATTGTCTGGTCAGGGAGGAAGGAGACCAAACATTTTTAATTAAGGAGCGAATGGCTTTTTCCCCCCTCCTCACTTCCAGATATCAAGACTTCCAGAGCAGTTGTTTTGTCATCTCTCCAATTAAAACTAGCGGACCGTCAGAGAAAATCTCCGGCTAATTTCTTTTTTTTCCCGTTTGAGATCCATGAGCGAGCAATAAGGACAATAATACAATCAGATTAGCAGTGACCACGGGACTCCTTGATTGATTCTTGTCCAATACTGTTTTCCACAAATGTAATTAGGTTCAACTCTAGATACTAATGTCGCTCCTCTTTTCATCACCACAGCATCAGTTTGCCCTCCACATAATCTTCACTAAATATTCTGTCATTACTGCCAGTTATTATTGCTCTCCTTTTTCCCCAAGAAATATTTCTCTAAACAAATCTTAAAAAAGAAATTATGCTAAAAACAAGCAAGCAAAACAGGGGGGCAAATGTTAAACAAATACTTGTAAGTCTGGCGGCGAAGTTACAAAGAAAGACAAAAGCTTGATTAGCATTAATGTCAAACAATTAAAGCAGGAGTATTCATAAAGGGAAGGATCTTATTAGCTGGAGAAAAACAGAATGAGACGGACCATTTCTGGGCCGCTTAAGCCTCAGGATTACTCAACCTTTGGTGGCAGAGAGGAACAATGTGGCTTTTAGAAACCCATTTTGGAGAGAAGCGTTTGGCTGACAATTATAGGCCTCTAAGCCGTTTAATAGGTGGTTGGGAAGAGGTCTTTTAAGATTCTCATTCAGGACGGGCGATCCGGGCCGCAGCATTTGATGCATCTCCGAGTGTGTGTGTCTGTGTGGTGTGTATGGGGGGTATGAGAAGGGGTTTGGGAAGAGCCTGACATAAGAAAGGACAGAAGGGAGAGAGGGAGAGTTTTAAGCCTGCTAAGCAGATCAGTGTCTTTGTGTGCGGTCAACAGAGGCACTTGAAACTTTTCGTGAGCCCCAGCTGTCTGGAGCCAATTCTTTTTTTATGTTGCTTTTGTACAGCGATGTAGAAAATACAGAAGAAGGGCATTTATGAAATACTTACAAATCTTTTTTGTGTGTGTTCTACGCGACGCAGAAATGTTGCATATCAAGGGATAAGTCCATGAGCCGAGGGATCGAGTAAGTCTGAGATGTATAACACAAACTGATGACTAACGATATTCATGTCTTTTAAAGTGAGGTGAAATCTGAATTAACAGATGTGAACTGTTTCTGACCCTTTTTGACTCCTTAAAGCAGCCTGTTTGTGTTTACAGATTGATTTAAAGGGAAAAAAGAAACAGTCAATAATCTGTTTTCCCAAACGATTTTTAATCACCCTTTCAAATATTTGTGCCGTCGCTTGTGTGGAGTTGTGTCCTTTAGGATTTGAGATGGCCACAAACAACAGGAGGAGGAGGAGGAAAAAAAAGGCTCCACCAGAAAAAAAAGATCAACAAACAGGCAAAGCGTAGAGACAGAACAGTTTGAGGATGAACGCTGCTAATCCTGACCTCGACTAATGCTAATGCAAATGCATGTTTATCAAATATGTAATCGACATTAGTTAGAAAAACAAGGATCTGCCAGCACTCTGCCCTTTGTTCCGTGATTGTGGAAGAGGGAGATTAAGATGGGCTTTAGCGATGCTCAGATGGGTGGAAGGAGAGAGATGGAGGGACGGCTGGGTGCATTTATGCTCACTGTCAAGACAAGAAGTGTGATTTAGCCGTTGTTCATTTGAACTGAGCAGAAGTGCATCCAACCAGTGATGCAATCTTAGCACCTGATTAGAATTTAGATTTATTAAATGAAATTGGATTATTGTTTTTATTAAATCACATTTGATTTTTGTTAATATTAGTTTCAATCAACAGAAAATTCTAAAGACATTTTAGTATAATTTTTAACACAATTTTAGTTTAAAAAAAAAAAGTTCTGTCTTGTAAGCATTCTTGTGTTGCCATATTTAAAGGAATATTTCAACATGTCCGGAAATTATAAGGCTACCTACAGCAGTCTATTAGCTTAGCTTAGTGTGAAAAAAAAACTGAAAATCCACCTGCCTGCACCTCTAAACTAATTAGTAATGACTACTTAACATGTTATAAATTGTTTGTTTAAGCCGTATGGAAATTAAAAAAAAAAAGAAATCCACAGTTTACATGGGTTTAAATGCAGGACAATTTCTGAAATATATTGAAGAAGATATATTGGTTTCAGTATAGCGATAATGTATTTTTTTGCTGTTTCCACTTGTTTCCTGTGTTTATGCTAAGCTACTAGCTACTAGCTGTGACCTTATATTCATAGTACAGACTACAGGTGTCGCGTTCATTTACCACAAGGTTAGCGGATAACGTTTACTTGTTTGTACTCTACAGCAGTCATTTACACACACAGTGCCCCGTCACTCTGTAGTAATTAAACTTACAACTTTTTATTTGGATTTAGTCCCTTTTTTATCATAAAAAAGGGCTTGTAACAAATATTTTGTCACCACTTTTGTGCTAATAAAACTGACACATTTTTCATTTACCAGCTAAAAGAGGCATACATTGTGCTCTTAGTGTGAACATTGAACAGAAATGTCTGCCACTGCACATAAAACACATTTTACATTACGCGTCACACATTGTCCTGTGTTGGTGGGGATGGTTCTCGGTGCAGTTTCTTGTGGTAAATGTTTACAGGATGACACGAGGGCACAACTCTTGCCAGTTTGTGCCTCCCTTGGGCTCCCGGAGAAACAGAGGTAACCTATTTTCTTTGGCAAGGTTGAGCAGTCACACAGAGACTGTGTTTGTGTGTTTGATTTCATTGCTCCTTCAGGCTCTCTTACCTTTCTGTCTCCACCTCTCCTTCCTCCACTTTAACATCTCTTTATTTTTTCTCTCTTAGCCAACACTTTCTCCACTACTATCTCATTTCCCGCTCGTTCCTCCTTCTCTCCATGTTCCCTTATTCCCCGTTGGCCTCCTCCTATCTCCCTCCATCCTTCTTTCCCTCTGCCACACTGGGATAAAGGAGAGGTCTTGCTGCGCGGTGTTTGCCTGCTTGGTTGCAGGGTTTGTTGTTAGTAAATGAGGTCATTAGAAGACACTCTGACCTAACCAAAGGCATTTGTTCTGCATGCTGTATTTTTTTTAACCACTTTTTTTTTGTTTAAATATACACCTTTGATGGAACGGCCCGATGCTGGCATCATTAACAATTAATTATATCATCTGACAAATTAGGGTGAAAAATTCCTTCCCATATTCCTTCCGCCTCCCTAAGCATTAGATACAATGACAAACACATACACCAAGCATCTCTTCTTTATCCTGCTCACACACTTTTAGACGTTATCTCCATCCTCTCCTGACCTCTTCCCATCCCCGTGATGTTTCGGTACATCTTGCAGCGAGGGTGACACCTCCAGGCGAGCCTCGGGGCATTTGGGTCTACTCTCTGTGGCACGTGGCCACATCCCTGATGACACCTGTGAGCCTTGGCAGAGCTCCTGGTTTACAGTAGCTGTTAGCAGGCTTTTATGTCAAACAAAACACCGACACAACATGTCCTCCCTCACTGTACCTCAACGACGACTCCGGCTCACTTTCTCCTGCGCCCACAGGGGTTTCGTGTCTCTTTCTGCAATCATATGCTACTGTAAACACTGCTGTCTTTTTCCCGCCGCGTCAACGGGTTTTAATTAACGGTGAATGTCAAGGATGTCTGCCGGGTCCACCTCATTTCTCTCGGAGCCAAACCCATTTCTTGTGTTGTGTAACATCGTCCCCCATTGTCCGAGCGCACTCATAAACATACTTCATACGCAGCATCTCTGGAGTGTATTCCATTGTTCCTCAAGTGGGGAGACGAGTGTTGCTGCTCTCCAAATGGACATTGGTGCATCTCCTGAAACAATACGGTTCCCCCACACCACATCCCTCACATGCGTTTAAAAACGCCAGACCTTGACCACTTACGCCTGGAAAGAAAATTACCTGAGCACAAAGCGGGAGCTCTTGTCTACACCCTAAAACACATCATAGCGCTCTTGTCATTGCAAGTGGAGGGTCTATTATAAACAATTATTTTAGCCCTTCACGGACAGTTTGGTCTTTGTGATGCATTGTGTTTTTGAGTGAAGAAGTATAGGCAGTGATCAATGGAGGAGCCGTACGGTCAAGGTAAGGCTAAATGCATACATACATGGGAAGGGGAGATGGGTGCTGGGAGGAAGATGGTGATGTATGTTGTATCATATGCACAAAGGCTGAGAATAACACGACGACGGAGAATACTCCTTTCTGATTGGCTGGCAGGTTCTTCTGCAACAGTTTAACCGCAGTTTTGTGGAAACGTTCTTAACCGTAGGTTAAATCTACAACACGCAAATGTTAAATAACAGACCCCAATTTAAAGGAAGCTTCTCTTTTTGTGGTAAGCCACCATGGTATAAGCATGATATAAGCATGGTATAAACATGGTATAAGCATGATAATACACCCCAGGTTGGCTGATATAATAATAACTAAATAACATACAGTAGTTTAGTTTTAGATTTGTTTAACCCAATAAGATCTTAAATTAAATTTGGTCAATAAAGAAAAAAAACACTAGCACAACATAGAGTTGTTGTACTCGGCATAGATTTTTACCGCATTTGGCTATTGGTCATCTATGTCATCGACACAAGAAGAGACAAGACTTGTTTATAATATACAAAATGAGAATTATAATAAGGGTTTCAGTGACAATGACAAATAACATACTGCTCCAGCGTGGTTTATTTCATCAAGTGTACTGTATACAGGCATCGGGGAAGAAAGATGAGGTGTTTACTGCCACATTTCATGGCGTAAATATTATAAACCAGCAAACCCCTCAAAGACAATCTACAGTCTCTTACAGGAGCAACACAATTTAGTTTCTGCATTTTTTACCATCAATTTCAATCACTCCAGATATGAAATATCACTTCAAAGTGTAAAGGAAACGCATAATAGAAGGAGATCAAACACGAGTATGTGGAAAGCTGCGCCAGGGCATAATGGAAATATACGCAAAGAGAAAGAAGGACAGGGATAAGAGACAAAAAGCGAGAACGAGAGGTGTGAGACGTGTGGGTGGACACTGGGCATGGTGGCAGTAGGCACAGGGGCTTAATGAGAGGTGAGCCAGAGGAGAAACAGAGGAAGGACAGACCAGAGAGAAGGTAGCAGGGAGAGGTGAGAAGGAGGGTGAGTGATAGATGGTGCAGCAGGAGAGGGGAAATGGAGGAAGAGAGGGAGGACGGGACGTTGGAAAACAGAAGCAGTAAACAAACAGCCAAGAATAGAGTCCAGGTGTGAAAAGTGAAGGAACAGGTGAGGGAGACCATGAAAGAGAGGACGGGATAGAGGAGAACGCTGAAGGAAGAGGGAGGCAGGGTCAGCAGGAGTTGTCCTCCACGTTAAAGCTGTGCATCAGACTAAAGGAGACAAAGGTTTTATTATCTATTCTTTCTCCTCTCATATGACACATTTTGTTGTGTTACAACACTTCACAAATAAAAAGATTTAAGAAAAAGATAAAATCTTTAAAATCACAAACGCAATACATATTTATTGAGAAACATGCCTCCATCAGCTAAATAAGTCTCTAGATTTCTGTAGATTTAGTAGTAATTTGTATTCAAACAAATAACTGCTGTGTGTGATTAAAAACATAATTTGTAGGACTGATGCAAGAATTAAACTATTTGAAATATTTGTTAGTTGGGTAGGTATTCTGATTTATATTTTTGAATAGAAAAAAGCTAAGTGTAGGCTATGTATGTAGGTCTATAATTTACTTGTCACAAAAAGGGCATGAATAGAACCTCGTTCAACCAAACCTCATGACTACAAACGTGCATTAAATACAGCTAACTAGGGTTTCCGCCAGTGTAAGCCCATCGACCTGACATGAGTATGAAGTTAGCAGTAACAGCTGTGAACATAGCAGTGCGTTGTGTATACAGTTAATAAATAACTGAGTAAATAAATGCTACAACTCCTCAAAATCCAAACCAAATGCCTGTGTCTTGCTTGCTCGGTTAGCCACGGAGTTAGCATGGAGTTAGCCACAGGGTTAGCCACGGAGTTAGCCACGGAGTTAGCCACGGAGTTAGCATGGAGTTAGCCACAGGGTTAGCCACGGAGTTAGCCATGGGGTACTTGACTATTTACAAGTCAACTAGATAGCCGAACCCCTTAAATCAGAGATACAGTGATTGCAATTTTCTAAATCAGTAATATTACACCTAAATAAAGACCCTTGAAGAATATTGATGATATGAACATTTTGAGGATTTTGCGAGATTTGAAAACAAAAGTTTTACAGACAAATTTACAGAAAATATCAGGGTGTCACTAAAACACAAAGGAAAGTGGGATAGGGACAAACAGAAACCTGGCTCTGTCCCAACTTGTGAAGGAGTTTGGGACAGCACCACGTTTCCCCCTCCCTCCACACCTCCTCCCCTAGCCCACTATAAAGGTGATGTATGACCAGGGGATGGATGTGCCCTTGTCAGAGCCCTGTGTCTGAAAATGCTGATGGATCGAGGGATGGAGAGGAGAAGTGGAAGGAGGAGAAAGAATGCAGGTGATGGAGAGATGACAATGATGAAGCATGGGTGCGCCACGCTGCCACATCTCAGACAGCTGTTTAGCGACGGGGGCTAGTACTCTAAGTGTGTGTGTGTGTGTGTGTGTGTGTGTGAGGAGGGTGTAGGGGACGCATTGAAAAAGCACTTGAATGTTATAGAAGGATGAACATGAAGGATGTGAAACAGAATCCAACACAAGTCTGTTTTTTTGGGAGAAGCTTGTCAAAAGCTGTTGGCTTGGTGCAGAAGAGAGGCAGCGTCTCCTCTTTTCTGTATCTCATGTCCTTCAAGGCCTGGCTGTAGCCTCCAGGCAAGCCTCGGGCTCCAAGGCCTCCCTCTGTGTGGCATGATACCAGATCGGACTCAGACACACACAGCTGTTGCCCAAGGGCCTTCACTCCTCCCGGAGAATGACACTCAAACTCCCCAGAGCCATATTTAAGTGCAACAGTAAGTGATTATGTGTGTGTAGCAACTGTATCTGTGTGTTTGTGTGTGACTCTTTAGCCTACAGCCAGCAGGTATTCAAGGGCCCTTTCAAATTAGTAACGGGAGGAGGCGGGGCTGTTGTTGGCTGGCCGATTCCCCTCAGAGCCCGGTGGGTTTCCGAGCAAGGAATATCAGGAATATCTGTCACAGTGGATCACGGCAGAACATCACAGCAACGGACATAAATCACACAGCTTGTCCCACTCATCATCCACCGGCTATAGGACACTGTGACCACACTGAGTTTTACTTGACTACAAATCAGGAATACAATAGAATAGGGAGACTGAGGTTTAACAAACTAATAATATATGTTGTATTCAACTGTCCATGAGCGACGCCCTAAATCAGTTTCAGAGATGGGGATCTGTAACTACCCTCTGACCTCTATGAAAGGAGCCAGACTTTTAAAGGAGACTTCCAGTGGTTTTGGTCAGTTGCCCACAAAAAAGATTTCAAGTAGCTAATCCAGAGCTAATGGAGTGCTGCAGGGATGATGTATTTTTGTAGGCTTACCCCGGTAGTTAGCATTACACTGGTTCCCTCGACAAAAGGCCAATGGGATTTTTCCATTGGATTTTGGATTACTGCAGAAAATAAGCTCTGTGGCGAACACAAGTTTATGATACTTTGATACCTTTTTAAGATATATAAAAGCTTAAAAATGGGTTATTTACTCATGTATTTTATATCTTAAAACACATCATTATAATCTTTTGAGCTTGTGTTAACCACCTTATTTTAGGCATCCGACCAAAAAAAGCTATTGACTTCGAGACGAGGGAAGTGCAAAAAAAAAAGGACTCTTATTTCTTTTTTTTCTTTTGTCTGAAATTAGAGACAAACTTTGAAATTTCAGTCAAACACTTTGAGGTTTAACCTGTCTTTCTCAGTAGATAAGGTTTGGTCAGGAGATAATTCATCATTGAGTATACTCAGTCAAATGATAAGACGAGTAAGTAGACCTTGAGTTAAGTATTTTTTGTATAACTACTACTTAAAGGTAAACACTGCACTTTTCCTATCAAAAAAATCAAAGATGATATTTATCTTACTATACATTAGTGAAATAATTCAAATAACTTATGTGGAATTTTACAAATAAGAGCAGCTCAAGGAAGCAGCAATGTTACTGATGTTTGATTAAAGAATTCATGGTATAAAACAGAACAATGAGATCTGAAGGGTTGAGTGAAAACAAGAATGGGAAGATGTGGCGATGCAGACAAGGGGAGGGATGTGAAAAAAGGGAAACATGGGGCAAGTTTAATTGAGGACTGGAAGAGTGGGAGATGAAGTGAAGAGGAGGGGCGAGGGAGAGGTCTGGCTTGGGACAGTGAACTGGAAGTGTGTGTGTGTGTGTGTGTGTGTATGTGTGTGTACAAAATGCACTTGTGACACAGAGCAGTATTGACAAGCAGGGCCGATGCCCCTGAGAAAACCTTCAGAATTCAATCTCATTGATTCCCACAGAGGAGGACGCTGCCTCTGGTCCATACCCTGAGTCATTACACACACACACACACACACACACACACACACACACACACACACACACACACACACACACATTTTCTATTTGTTTCAACCATTCACAGAACACATTTCAAACTTTACATTGCTATTGCATTTGCCTTAGTGCAAGTATGTGTGATAGAGTGAATGCATCCAAATAAGCCCGCTCATACATACATGTGTGTGCATTGTGTGTGTGTGTGTGTGTGTGAGGGCGAGAGATGAGGAGGAGGAGGAAGAGGTTGGGGGGGGGCGTTGAAGGGGTGGTGGTATTGTTAGGGAGGGGGCAGATGGGTGGCACAGAGTCCATGTGTTGTATGACCTTGGTCACTGCTGAGGGGACCTAGTTTCTTGCCAAGCCAATCAATAAGCTAAACAGGCGGAGGATGGCTATTTGGAGCATGGGAAGCCAAACTCAAATACTGATAGGTTATCTGCCTGTCCCAGCACCACTTCTGTGCAAATATTGGACCAGCACATTTTTCACGGTGACTTGCATTTGGAAAAAAAGAAAGCGAGTCAGAGAGGAGTGAGAGGGGGTGTTGAGAACAGACATGGTTGAGTGGATATGTTGCAGAGGGCAAAGCCTCCCTCCTCCCTCTGTGTCTCTCCCAGACCCCCTCTTCTTACCCCCGAAACCTTCAACCAACAAGTGCATCCCCCCCTCTCTCCCCCTCTCTCTCTCTCTGTCTCCCCCTACCTCACTCTTGGGGCAAATTTACAAATCAGTGTTCGCACAAATGGCAACGTGTAAAACGATTTAAGAAACACTATTTGACGTGAATTCATCATTTTTATTTTCACCCGGACACTTTACCTGTCATGAACAGGAATTTGCCTCTAATTAGGTGCCCTTAATAATATCATAAATACACATTTTTGTATATATGCTTGCCATATTGCAATTAATTAATTAAAAAGAATCAGGTTTTGGTTGTGAAAACCTCTTTTTTGGTGTATCATCCTCCAACAGCATGACACTTTATTCTAAATGCTGATAAGTCATTGATAATGTGTTGAAGTGTTCAAATACATCTGCAGCTGTAAATGTTCAAATGCTAATTAGTTGAAGTCAAAATGGATGTGTCCATATTCTCTACAGATCATAATCATTTAGTTTTTGTTCGTATATAAATTGCTAAAAGAAATTAGAGCTGTAAGCAGCAAAGAGATCTGAAACGAGGAAAAGTTCTTCTAGATGAAGTGATGAGGGGAGAGATGTAACACCAGCCAAAAGGGATTGTTCACAACATGGCAACCCAAAAGTTGTTTTTATCAATGACTATGGCTGATAAATGATCTATAAAGCGTTAGTGAATACTTTATCAGGCATTAATAAACCCTTTTTAGAAAGTTGCACACAAATATCTATATATCAAGACTTCAGGACGACTATCTTTTAGACACTGTTAATACATGCAGTGCTCCCTCATCACACCTGTAAGTAGTTACAGGTGTGACGAGGGAGCAGGAGATACTGTGCAAATTATTAAGTGTGTGGGATTGAAGATTTGTTTTAGATCATGTAGCCATAATAGTAAAAACATTCCCATATTATAGAAAGAGATAGTGAGATAGCGGGATCGTGTCCCTTGTATTTCGGAGGAAATCCATTCCCTCTCTTGTGGACAGAATCCAAAGTAATCCAAAGACAATGTAGGAATAATAATAGAAATCAGATTTATGAATTTTGAGTTGACAATAAGCGAAGCGGAAAAAGTAAATAGATGATTTTGTGAGCGAACAAGCAAGTTTGCTTGGGTGTGAGTGTGCGAGACAATGGTGTATCTCTAAGTGATCTGTAGATGATGGCAGCTGGATCTAATCAATAATGGATGAGTGACACATGCCAACCACTGTATCCCAACCACTCTGGAGAGACACCAGACAGTCCAATGTGTGTGTGTGTGTGTGTGTTTCCGTGTGTGTATGTACGTAGAAATGTGTGAAAGCAACAGTGAGAACCCCTTCGAGACGATTCAAAGCTCAGAGAAAGAGAGGAAAAGTAATAGAGAGATGGATAAACAGACGAGGGGGGGGGGGGGGGGGCTTTTCCCATCATTACGTTACATTTCACTGACGCTTTTATCCAAAGCGACTTACATGATATACAGTAGACCGTAGACACAGCAACGGTGAACAATGAGGGTTAAGTGTCTTGCTCAAGGACACAACGACATGGACTGCCGGAGCCGGGGATCGAACCACCGACCCTCTGATTGAAAGACCGACTTGCTAACCACTGAGCCACAGTCGCCCCCATCAGGTGTAGAAGTCAAAGCCAGCTCGCGTCGGTACAGCGGAGACTGGAACAATGACTTCAAGAGCAGCGCGCAGCAAAACCACATTAATTATTAGAGAGGAGCGATCAAAGCACAACTGTGACATGAAATAAATGAATTAAAGCTGGAAAAAAAAAATATCGCCATCTGGACGAAGGGCTTCACATCCCAGAAACAACTCACTGCTCAGATGCCTGCCTTTGTTTTTTCTCCCCCCTTTTCTCTGTTTTTGCTTGTCAAAATGTCTACGTTATGTGGGCTGAACTAGATTCTATAATTGCTCGTATTTATTGGGCGGTTTGTTGGTTTCATAGATGAAATGCATGGAATTTAAACAACCATTTGGGGTATAGAATTATAGGTGGAGTTACTGTAGATGTGCAGATTTAACCCATCATCAACCTGCAGCTTTGGGTCACTACAGTGCAGGTAGTACGCGCAGATAAATGTCTGCCGGATGATGCAAAACAAACAAAACATAAGTTTAAGCGCCTTAAACGTGCATTCTCTCTACTGGCCAGCAGGGGGTGAAAGAAATAAGTCTAATTCTATAAAAGTATATGAGAAAATTACCTTCTTTTTCACTTGATTTGGTACCTCAGTAAAAACTGTAAATATTAGTTTATAGTCTCAATCACTAGTTTCAAGTTTTCTTTAATACAATATTAGAGTAAAGTTGGCGTTAAAGCAGGGTATGATTTAGGGTGTGGCTACCTTGTGATTGACAGGTCACTACCATGGCCGTGTTTTCGTCTTCAAACGTTAACCCTTTCACAATGCGTTTTCAGTCCAGGGAACTTTATGGGAACATTTTGGTAATCTAAACAGATGTTTGGTTGTACTTAACTCCCTATTGTGTCACATCTGCTTCCAAAAAACCAAGATGGCTTCCGGCTTCAAAAAGGCAGTCCACTGGGTGACATCATGGTAACCTCATCCACCTTTATATCAGTCAATGACAGAAGCTAAAGACGCTCTCACTGGTACTTTTACTATTTCTTGGCTGCAGAGACCTCTTGTTGTCACCGGTCAACTAGAAACACAGAGAGATGAACTTTTCTTCGTCAAGACATAGTTACACTGCGTAACTGCCCCTAAAAGCACAAACGGCAGTTGTCGTCATTTAAAAAAAGAGCTCGGCTAGGTCTTTATGCTAAGCTAAGCTATTTACCGCCTGGCTCCAAGTCCCAGAAGAACGCCTCCAAAATGTCGAACTGTTCCTTTAAACCATCCACTGTTGTCATTAGGACCTTGAAGTGCTGGTGGAGTCCACAGTTCAGTGGAGGCATGTGATTACAGATTGTGTGTTTGGTAACAGCGATGGCCCCTTTCTCTGTCTGTCTGCCGCTCTGGCTGGCTGAACGGGTGTGATGTTGTCTTCCTGTTTCAGCTCCTGCACTCGGGCCTGGCTGTCGTCCCTCGTTTCTCTCTTTCCAACTATCGTACTTTCTCCCTTTTCTCTCTCTCTCTTTCCATTTCTCTCTTTCTCTCTCACTGACACTGGGCACTGCTCCTCTCCCTGACCATCTGGGCCTCTCCTCCACGAAAGTGAGTGTGTAAGTGTTTGTGTGTGTGTGTGTGTGTGTGCGTGTGTGTGTGTGTGTGCGCATGCAGACAGGCGCGTGTGAGCCAGAGTTTGAGAGCAGTTTCTCCTCAAGAGGGCATATATGTGTATGTGTATGTTTGTGTGTTTGTGATTGGATGTGTGTATGTGTGCGTGTCAGTAGAAGGGTCTTCCTTCGCCAGGTGGACAGCTGCTACTTAGTAGCCTAACAGCTCAGCCAGCAAAGTCAGGGAGAGTGAGCTGGCGGACTTAACCCTTTATATTCCAAAACAATGCCGAACACGGGCAACAACACACTCGTATGTGTGTGTGCGTGTGTGCATGTGTGTATCATTGTTATGCCGGCTGATGTGTCTTGTAGGTATTACTTTACTTATAAATACTTTATTCCAGTGTATTACTATATACTCAGTTTATAGGGATGTAAACATGCAAATGTTGTACTTTTTTTTATGCATGTGTGTGTGTGTGTGTCGTTGACTTGTGTGTATGATGTTACTTTGATTTCATTTCTTTTTATTTATCTCTGTTTTTCTTGTAATTAAAAAGATGATGTATGTATTTTAAAATGTGTTGTTGCCATCCCTCACGGATCCCTTTAAGATTTCAATGCTGTACACCTGTGTTTGTGCTGACTCGTGTCTCCAGCTCATTTGCAGTTGCTAGTTTGAAAAAGCCTCTGAAGAAAGCAATATTATTCCCACAGACAGATGAAGCCAGAGAGAGAGAGAGAGAGAGGGAGAGAGACGATCTAATTCAGAGGTTGGAGGGTTTGCCACCGCCACCATGTCTTCAAGCAGATCTCAGTAGGAGGTGGTGGGATGCTGCTCGGGGCTCAGGACTCTAATGGTTTGATTAAGCTCATCCAGCCAGGCCTGTGCTGCAGAGACTAAAACTCCATTTAAGGACCAGACAAAGACAGGACCGCCGGGACGGATAAGAGTATTAAATCTGACTGCCAGGCTCACAAACACACAGATGTAGATTGTACACAATGCATACACACACAGCCAGTGATAGTGTGTGTGCATCACACACAGCAGCAGCAGATCCTTTAACTACACCGTTGGTTAGTTTACAGCAACGTAACATTTTTTTTTAGGTGAGTTAGAGTTAAGCACTGCAGCACAGTCATTTGTTCTGTCATGTAAGTTGTGAAGTGTGTGTTGTTTTAAAATGTAATCTACTACTGTAGTCAATCTAATACTGTATAGCCCAGTATTTTATTAGTATTTAACCATGATTTCTAAGGAGTTAACCACTTAGCGTGACGCCTGCTTTGTTCTTGGCCAATAAATTAGACTTCAGTCTTACATTGCAGAGAGATGTGCAGGTGTTTCCGGACATTCATTGGATAGCT
This sequence comes from Cottus gobio, assembly GCA_023566465.1. Classification (NCBI taxonomy): domain Eukaryota; kingdom Metazoa; phylum Chordata; class Actinopteri; order Perciformes; family Cottidae; genus Cottus; species Cottus gobio. The sequence goes on from CM042226.1 coordinate 7,942,393, forward strand.
CGTGCTATAATGACCTCTATGTTTCCCCAAAAACTAACTCCTATGTCCTTGAACATACACAATTCCCACTCTCTGAAGGTTTGGAACTTGTTTATGGTGAGTCCCCCCCAGTGTGATCATCCACCCTGGTTTTCCACGGGCTCTCTCTCCTTAATTGATTTCACATGCACCAAATGTGGATTGTCTTTCCAAAACGGTCCTCTATGGCCAGTGTGCAAATGACGAGCACAGAGAATGCCGCTTTTGTCTCTGGCCTGTTTTCTTGGCTGCTTGTGTTTCAGTGTTCTTGCTTTGATAAGCAGTATCGCACCGCATTCTTCCTCGCCCCCAGAGGATGATGGGTATTAGTGTTTTCTGAAGAGTCTGGAGTCCACTTCCTCCACAGCCTCTCGTCCAAGGGAGACGGGCGTATCAAAAATTCTTCCCCTCAGTCCGGCTGAAGCGCCATATTTAAAGATTAGAAAGAGTGGCTTAATTTGAAGGGAGAGCTTTGGAAATATCTAGAAGAGGCCATCATCCCCTGTGTTCAGTTTGTAGGAAGTGGATAGAGATATCCGCCATTGTAAATCTTGCACTGTGACATTTGTTTGAAAAAAAGGGAGCGGGAGAAAGAAAGAAATAGGACATATTCTAAAGCCTTTCTGTGTTGCTGGAATTAAACAAACGCAAAAAAAGGGATAAAATCGGCTTACATCTAAGAGAATGCACAAAAGGAGGGGTGTAAACGGCGGATTCTTCCCAGCTAAAAACTTATCAAGCACCGGCTTTGTGCTCAATCCATTTAAGTGAGTCCCTAACACGCCCCTATTGTATGCCTTTAATGGTGGAAAAGTGACTTGTGCAGGGCTATTGCCTCTTCATGGGGATTACGGCTAAGTGCTTAAGTTGTAGTGAAACCCGGATTTACTGATGGCAAAGAGAAAAGGGCGAGGGAGGGAGGGCAGGAAAAGGACCCTTACCAAGGATTTGTGTCGGGATCGCACTGTTCCCCCTCGTCTGTCTGTGGCAGTCGAGAGAGGACAACTGGTGTTCACATGCGAGCCAGCGCGCAGACACACATAAGTAACAATGCATTTGCACATCCTTTTACTGTGTCTGTGTTTTCCTTGTGATCCCTTCCAGTCTGCCCCCTCTCTCTCTCGCTCTCCCTCTCTCTTGTTCCCACTCACTCTCATCTCCTGTTTTAATTAATTTCTAGCTGTGCTGCCGTATGAGACTTGGCCACGGAAGTGTCTGCTCCCGCAATTTCAGCCCTCACCTCCTGTGGCTGCCAGAGAATGACTCAATGCTCCTTGCGTTTCAAGAAAGAGAGGTAAACAAGGCCAGCGGAAAAATAAATAAACAACAAAGGCGAGGAGAGCGATTGTACACAATGATAATGATTCATACAGGTGCTCAGTGGGAAGGGTGTGGTTTACTGAGTTCAGCTCCGTCTCAATTCTCTCATTTAGCTTTAAATGGGCACTGCAATGACTCAACGCTGTGCATTTCCAGAAAGTCACATGACTTGTAAAGACAAGAGACAAGTGCTTTGTATGAAGGATGAGAAAGAGGTTGGTGAGGGTGTCGGTGTATTTAAATCCAAAATGATTGATTGCCGAACAGCTTCCGAAACCCCCTCCCTCCTGTACCTTTCCCACATCGTCATTAGTGGCACTGGGCCCGACTATTTCTGTAACTGACAATCAAAAAAATCAATCAAAAACTGACAATCCGACCGAGTTTGAACTTCTCCCTCGAGCTCACTTCATGCTTAAGTTTGTCATTCTTCACACTTCACTTTTTGTGTTTACAAAGGAGTTCCATGAGAGGTACATTTACATTTTACATTACATTTCATTTAGCTGACGCTTTTATCCAAAGCGACTTACAATAAGTGCATTCCACCGTGAGTACAAACAAGAATCAGGACAACAAGATTCAAGAAGGTACAATTTCATCAAGTTCAACTACAAAGTGCTATCAGTAAGAGTCATTCCAGTGCTACTATAGTGCTACTTCCTTTATTCAAGATGTAGGTGGGTAGATGTCACATACGTGTCAAGTTCTTGGCTTTGGAAAGTTCCTATAACTGTTACTTGACTGATTCTCTGACAAATAAATTAATAAAAGTTACAATCGGTGTGTTCCAAAAACCCTGGACCCACACCCACCATAATGATATTAGAAATGTAGACATTTGTGATCTCCAAGCACTTGACGCATTGTTTTAGACTCCAGACCCACAGTTCTCTCCTTGACTAGTAAATTGACTTTGCCGTCTATAATCAGTCGTGTTCCCATTTAATCACACTAAATAACTGGGTTTAATCAGGCAGTACAGTGTGCGACGTGTGTTTTCAACACAGGAAGTGGATGCTTGTCATCTTCTGGTGCCAGCGGCAACGCGCTGTCATTTTCAGACGCGAGTGATATGATACTCCTTCATATGAAAAGGAAGAGACCGTGATGACACCGGCGATAGATGAGTGTCGCGGACAGAGCGCTTCTCCTTGGGCATTGTGTGTTTGTGTGTCTGTTCCCTGAGCTAACAAACTGCATGAAGGTAAACTCGGGAGCACCTGCCCCTATTGTCGCGCTCTCACCCACCCTCACTCGCACACCTTTCACTTGAGCACACAACACCCAATACTGAGCAAAGATGAAGAAAGGGCCAAGCCCTGCATGAGGCAAAGGCTGCCTATTCAAATAAAGACGGCGAACCCTCTGTCTTTTCTCTCACTAAGCCTTGATATGTTCCTCAAAGCTACTGAGGCCCATTGTGTGTCTCTACCTTTGTTGTCTTGTGTTTAAGCAGGCTGATGATTATAATGATGATGATGATGATGGTAATGATGATGGCGATGGCTTAAGGCGAAGCAGCTGCCAAGGGGTTGAGAGAGGCGCAGACAATCGGCCTGTTTACTCAAGAAAATGTACACTTTGGATGTTCAAAGTGATGGCTGCTGAATGGCAACTGACTTCTGTGTGTCTCTGTGTGTGTGTGTGTGTGTGCGTGCCTTCAGGTCCATCTCACACAGTTTGCAATTAATGCTCCCTGCTTGATTCAGCTTCTCCTTTTTGTTCGTCATTTAAATTCAGGCTTGACATGCATATTATGCTCTCACAATAATGCCATGTGACACGCTGACTCACTAAGTAAACAAGATTACATACCTCAATGCGTATCGATAACTCAAAGGAATAGTTGGGCTTCTATTATTTTGTTTTATGTATTTGCCATGCAAAACAAAGGTATGTTGACAAGTGAGATTAGACGTCTAGCTCGGTTGCAGTTTACAATTCTTTCTAGAGGAGTAATTATTTATTCGGGAGCAGTGGAACAAGCTGTGGACGTTGACATATTTTTATGTTAAAAAGTTATAAAACAATTCATTTTTAACAGTGAAATCGGCCCCATAAATAGCTCTATTTGTGTCAGTGCAAAGTGTCCTCAAAACTTTCCCTTTGAAATAAATCCAATGTTAATTTAAAAATGTGGAAAGAACAATTATGTAAGCTGTTTCACTATTCATTTATTTTTGTTTCGAGCCAAGGCTTAGCATGGGATCGCATGCTGCCTAAGACACACAGCACACTGGTATGTCTTTTACATCTGTGGGGCCATGACCCGCTCTTCCATCTTCCAGCCGGGTTCCAGGATTTGCTGTCCCCTTATCATGGCGACAGTGATATTTTTGCCCTACTTAAGCTCCAGATGCTGAGAGGCTCCTTGTACTGGCACATGCTGCAAAAGGGGCAAAGAGGTTAATGCACCGAGGGAGGGAGAAGCAACCAGCTGTTGGCCTTCTAATGTTTAAACCTCCTCCCCTACATCCATCCTATTCTTTCTCCCTCCCTCCACCTCTCAAAGGAAGAAAGCCCAGGCAATAAAAGGCGCTCAAATAGTGAAACATCTGTTCGGAGCGTTTCAGTGCGGCCAACAGCGTCTTAAGTCCTCCTGAGCAACAATGTGTGGACATTTTCTGGGCAGGGGCGACGGGGACTTAGAAAGAGATAAGAGGAGATAATGGCTGGATGGAGGACTTGGGAGCTGCAAATGCACAATCAGGAGGTCCACACAGAGATGGGGATAGGCAGGGGGGTGGGGGGAGGAGGAGGAGGGAGGAGGAGGAGGGTCTAGGAGGCCAAGGGAAAGTGGTCTGGTAAACAATGCCTCCGCATTAGCATGATAATCTGAAACATGCCTTTATTTAGATAAAGATGTAGGTTATACTGGGGGAGGAGTTTGTGATGTGCAAGTGTCCGTGTGTGTCCGTGTGCAGGAGGAGTTCTGCGTGTGCGTGTGCAAGGAGCTCATGGCCACGGATGCACGGTCATACAGTCACAACATAGCAAGTCTGAATGCTAAGCAGCTTATGCCAGGCTATAACAGCTTTCCTACATAACACGCTGTTTTACCATTCAGCGTTCATGAGACCGACCGACCGACTTGAAATGCCCTCAGTGTCGTTAAAAAACACGGATTATGGCGAGACTATGCTCAATTTTGATAGAAGAAATAGAACAATCTTCCTGCACAGTTGAGAGGTTGAATTCATAAAGCAATAAAACACAGTATTGTTTGATTCAACACACTCAAGAGCCGCTACAGCTTTTCTTGGTCTGGTATGACAACACGTCCTCACCAGGCCCCCAGACAGAGCAACGGGCTTAAATCCGACCTAGTGGCCAAACTGTGGAATTACAACGTAATTCACAACATCGGGTCAGTTACTTGATGCCGTTTGGCCCAAAAATACTTTTCCCCAAAGGCTTGCACTTGCATTTGCAAATCAGCAGATACTTCTTTTTTTTGTGGTGAATCTACTTTCCAGTAGAAACGGGTAAATAGCCCTTGTTTAAATCATCAGGTCCTAAAAGTTGTAAAATACACTATTAGGTTCGTCGAGAGCTATTTACCTTCTTCCGTTGAATGAGCCAGAGACTGAGTGCATGGGAGTTGGGGTTAAAGGAAATGTGAGAGTGCTTTCTCTATGTTCATTCTCTGAATTCATATTTTTAGGCTTCAAACAACACTGAGCAACACCGTCCTCAGTTCATCCATAGTTCTCTCTTTAAACTCGGCAGCTTGGTCGATGGCCCGACGCTTCAAGCTACGACGCTCTACACCCATCTAGCATCGGTTCTGCTCTTCAGTTTCTGCTGGTTAAATGCTCACACTGTCTTCTTAAAATATAATTCTGAGTTCACAGGAAACATCTTGGGTTTAGGAAAAAAAATACTTTGTTAGGTTTGCAAGAAGATTGAGGTTTGGCTTAAAATAAGTATGTGTGATACGTATGAGGCTACGTTACCTATGTGACATGAGTTAAGTATGTTAAGAAACATTATGTCACTAATGTAAATGTTGACTAAAGAGTTTGACCAGTCGCTCATGGTGGCAAACTTTAGCTAAGATTAGCAAAGCTAGTTAGATGCTGTGAAGCTGATCAGTTTGTGGAGTTTCTACTCGTACCTCTCTTACACAGCACTTTAGCATGTCAAAGAAACACATTTGAATGGTTTTATCATAAAAGTGAAACTAGACAAAGACAAACCTTCATTGTGATCCTATTCAGTTTAGCCTATTGTTAAAGTATTTAATGCAACTAAGCAAGAAATCTTAGAAAATAAAGAAATTTAAATGTATCTGTAATGACCACTTGTGGCCTCAGTAGCTGCTGTTCAGTGGAAGGTTATCTTTCTTTAATAATTATGACGAACATATTGATTAAAGACATCGTACTGTGTGTAATGCCACAATATGACACAAATACGTAATATCTTGCTGTTTACCAGAAGGTGTGCTGACTTTTGTCTCACCGCTACTGACAAACATAAAGTACACGTGTGGGGCAGGGGCGGGGTTTAGCGCACCTGCAGCAGACGAGAGAGGGAGAAACACTCGGAACAGCTGGGGCTAATAAGCCCAGCTGGGTCCAACGAGTGTGGGCCGGGCTATTTAAGCCCGGCAGGGTTGGGTGGTGAAGGTACAGGGAGAGTGCCAAGAGCATGAGTGTGTTGCCGAAGCGTGTGAGCACAATAAAACCTGTTGAACCCGCAACGCTAACGTGTCCGAGTACGGTCTGTTCGAGCCATGGACGCGGGGTTAGGAAGGAACCCTGCCACAGTGGCGCCCAACATGGGGCCCGAGAGGACCCTCGATGAATGGATGGCGTGGCTCGAGCAGCGGGCGGAGAAGCCCACACCGAAAGGACCAAGCCGCAGCCGGATGGTGGGCGCCGTGATGGCGCTCGGGCAGGGGGAGGTCCAGGCGGGTCGGCGGACCAAAGCCCGGAAGCGGCACGACGCTGGGGCCGCGGCGACACCTGCGACGGCACCGGCGGAGGCGACGTGGAATCTCGCGGAGGGCCGAGGCATGGAGTGGCGGCAGGAGCCGGCGGGGGACCCGCGGACGCCGGAGGACTTCCGCCGGAAGTTCCGCGCGCTTCGGCTGGGGCCCGGTGACCGGCCCCGCGGGTTCGCACAGGAAGTGCGGGACAGGGCGGGACGGTGGCTGCGGCCGGAAGGCGGGGGAGGGGTCGACGAGGTGCTGGAGCTGGTGGCCGCGGAGCAGTTCCTGGAGGGACTGCCGACCCGGATGGCCGCCTGGATCCGCGGCCGCCAGCCCGCGTCGCTGACGGCCGCCGTCGACCTGGCCGAGGACTACCAGGCCACGGACCTGCCCGAGGAGCCGCCCGGGGAACCAACGGGTCTGGGCCGGCCGGCCCCGACCGCGCGGCAAGAGACGCAGACGGCCAGGGTAGTCCAGAGGGAGACGGCGGTGCAGACCGCTAAGGCCGCCCGGAGGGAGACGGCGGTACAGACCAGCAGGGCCCAGCAACGGGAGGCGGGGCTACAGACCACCGGCGCACCCGAACTGCCGGGCCCCACTTCGCGGAGCGAGGCGGCGCTGCAGACGGAGCCGCCGGTCCCGGCTCCCCGGAGGGAGCCGGCGCGGCGGACCAGGGAGGCGCCGATCCGGGGGGAGCCGGGGGACCCGGCCCGGCCGACCACCAAGGCGGGGTCGTGGCGAACACCAGCGCGGCGGGGGAGGCGGCGGCGACCGACACCGGGACCCGAGGACTGGACCCCGCCGTGGCCGGCGGCGAGCGCCTGGGACCGCGACACCTGGCCGGAGCCGCCGCCGCGGACTCCGGCACCGGTGTGCTGGACGTGCGGCCAGCCGGGGCACGTCCAGCTCGACTGTCCCGTGATGGAGGTGGACCTGGCGGCGCGGGCTGCCGACTATCCGGCTCCGTCCCGGAGGTGGTGGTGGAAGAGGAGACGGTGGCCGCCGCAACCGCGGGAGCCACGGCCGATATGGCCGGACCGGCCGGGTAGACCGGTCGGCCTCGTACGGCGGGAAGAGGAGCGGGAGCGACGTGGCTGGCTGGCCTCCTGGGGCAGCCAGGCCCAAGAGCGGCGCCCCGACCGGGGGGAGCTGCGCCGGGAGCTCGAGCGGAGGCGGAGCCAGCTCCGCTACGCCCGAGAGGACCGGCGGCGGGACCGGCGGACCATCAGGCAGCTGGGCCGGCGGCTGGAAAAGGAGCAGGCGGCTCGGGCCCGAGCGGAGGCTCAGCTGGCCAGAGCGCCCGGGGACAATTGGGCCGCGACCGGGTTATTCGTCCCCTAATTCTCTCTCTCTCTTGTGTTGCAGGCTGACGCGTCGGATGGAGGGGGAGAGCCGGTTTTGTCCCGGGAGGAGGCGGCGTGGATCGCGAGGGACCTGCCTCCCGGGGCGCTCGATCGCCCTCTGTTCGGGCCACGTCCCGCGCCCGGACCCCCACGGATGGAGGATGCCAACGCCCGGACCACCCGTTGGCATCTGGCGGAAACGCAAGTTAATTCCATGGTGGTCCATAGGTCGGGGGTGCAGATGGTCGGGGCTGACTCCCGCTTCCGCTCCCAGTGGGAGGGAGGGGGGGGGGGAGTTGGTTAGACCGGTGGCTCCCCGGCCTAAGTCGGGCGGTGGGGGTATGTGGGGCAGGGGCGGGGTTTAGCGCACCTGCAGCAGACGAGAGAGGGAGAAACACTCGGAACAGCTGGGGCTAATAAGCCCAGCTGGGTCCAACGAGTGTGGGCCGGGCTATTTAAGCCCGGCAGGGTTGGGTGGTGAAGGTACAGGGAGAGTGCCAAGAGCATGAGTGTGTTGCCGAAGCGTGTGAGCACAATAAAACCTGTTGAACCCGCAACGCTAACGTGTCCGAGTACGGTCTGTTCGAGCCATGGACGCGGGGTTAGGAAGGAACCCTGCCACAACACGTCATAAAGTACACGTTCACAAGCTTTACTTTGATCACTGAAGCTTTTGAGTTTGTGAGGTTATGCATGCAGTGAGTCAAGTGCAATCAGTTATCCGTCTGTTTCCCTTCACTGAGGTTAAAATTGCAGAGCTACTTACAGCACATCTTGTGTGAGAGGATAGTACTGAGGACAGAAACAGGCTTCTCTCTTTGTAATGGCAGAATTAGTGAATATAATTGCTCTTGTGAACTGCGGTCAAAAATAGCTTCAATCTGTCAGGTCTATAGAGAGGCTACGGCATGTTAAATGCTCTCATTTTAGGCAAAGATGCAGTGGAGCCACAGTTATAACAGGACACCGCATTGTGGTTTAGTGTGATATAACTAAGAGAGTGATTCATGTTTTCTAGTTAATTCAACATACTTTTTATAAATGCACTTAAATATTTAGTAGCAGAAATGGGAAAGTATGAAGAAAGTAAAGAAATGGGTTCATGATAAGGCTTCAGGATGACACACACACACACACACACACACACACACACACACACACACTGCTGGTGCATGTCCTCATCACATGCTTTTGTCATGTACTCTGAAAGTGAGAAGTAGCAACAGCTGGGTTCACCGCTGCGCCCAAACAGCAAGACAGACCTGAAGTGTGTGTGTGAGTGTGTTTGTGTGTGTGTGTGTGTGTGTGTGTGTGTGTGTGTGTGTGTGTGTGTGTGTGTGTGTGTGTGTGTGTGTGTGTGTGAGTGAGAGAGTGTGAGCGTGTGTGTGTTTTAACAGTTTTTTTAAAATGGTAATGATATCTCCGACAACTACTGTCATGCCATAGTGTGAGTGTGTGCATGCAATCTAATTTGATGCATTTGTATGGTACATGAACGTGTGAGTGGTGTAAAAAATAAGTGTGTGTGTGTGTGTGTGTGTGTTTCAGGCCAGGCGCCACTCACCCTGATAAAAGCCCTTTGACACTCAGCTGTTTAACAGCTCAAACTGTCTTTGCTCTGTGGATTAAATACACACACACACACACACACGCACAGCTTCAATGACCTCAACGACACCTCCAACATACCCCTCCCCAATTTAACAAGGAATAACTTGTGAGGACGTGCACGTGTTCATGTGTGTGTGCGTGCAATTTGAAGCGTTTGCCCACATATCCAGTGGCCTGCTGAGGGCGTCCTACACCATACGGCCCCTCTCCTCTGCATTTTAACACTGTGGTGACAGGTGCTGGTCCAAGAGACAATAGCGCTCCTCCAGAGCTGGCAGCCAGCACACCATGAAGAGAGAGAAAAAAGAAGAGGCTTTCGTAATTGTGAGTGCACGAGAGAGACTTTCCAAACCTATTCTTCCTCCCAAGTTGTGCCTGAATTAAAAGGTGAGAATAAGAGGTTTGGGTGACTGTGGAAAACAGAAATGGAGACGGAGTAAGTGAACTTGAGTGCTGCTGAGGGAAGAAGAGGTAAATAAAAAAGCAGCATGAAAGACACAGAGCTGCACCCATGCAGTTTACAGCTCTTTCAGCCCCAAAAAGGGAATAAAAAGCCTGTGGAAAGTTTTCGGCGGGTCTTTGATTCCACCAGTTTGCAATGTGACTCCTCAGGAGCACAAAGACTGGAGGTCCGAGCACCGTGGTGCGGCCCCGCCCACACAATACAAACCCCTGCTGCCAAATTGGATTCTATGGCCCCGATTCAACATGTTGGGTGGTTTCTGGCAGCGTATTTATAGTAAGAGTGTAATGTATGTTTCCATGATTGAGATCATATACAAATAAAACGTTCCTCTGGCCATCGGTTCATCCCAGGCCAGAGCACAGTGACCTCCCCTCTCGAAATTCTGAGAAAGCATTGTTTCTTTTTTTAGTCCCACAAGGTGAGTGAGCTATTTAACCGAGCTGATAGATGAAATAATAATCTGTTTTTCACTTTTTGTGTTTTAAAAAATATATAAACTGAACTAGTTTTGGCTATTAGTTTAAGTTGTATTTCTGTCATGAGTCAAAATTACTTTTTATAATACAATACAAAACACAGAAAATAAATTGTTACCTTTTGTCAGTTTTTTTTATTACTCGTGTAGATTTAATAATTTACTAGTCAGGATTTATCAACTCATAAAACACACATGAATTAGAAATCATGCATTTAAATGTATGTAGGCCTAAAATATGCCTTAAATATGTTGTGAAGACACACCAAAATCACAAAAACATATTTTTCCTAAAACCTCTCATGTTAGCAGTCTTGATAGTTTTGGTGTGAGTTGCAGAGTGTTGGACATATTTGCCAGAGAGATGTCTGCCTTATCTCCAATACAATGGGAAAAAATAAATAAAAAACTCAACAGGGTTGTCTCTTCCCAGAAATCATGTCTCCTGTCAAATCTCACAGCAGATGAACCTCAAACATTTCCAATGTGTGGTGCTCATATGAGATGTTATACAGCTAAGTTGTGTAGACTTTCTCACAATCTCGTATCGTGTGTGGCATTAGTTCTGTGTTGTATGAATTATACCGTCTTGCGTGAGTGGAGCAAGTTAGCGTGTGATGTGTGTGTTGAGGGTTCCAAAGTGTGTGTACTTGGCATGTCACCGGGGCCAGGTGCAGGGCTGGGTTGTAATCACGAGTATGGGTTCTGCTCAGGATAAACAGGGTCTCTTTCCCATCTCTCAAGGGACCGCCATTTCCTGGTACTCTTTGTAATGGGAGGAACACGCGATCACAACAGCAGAGAAGATCAAACGGTGGTCATTCGCTGAGTCAGGGTTAAGAAAAACCACCAGTTGACTGAAAAACATTTGTGACAAATGGCGGTAATTCACCGGAACCGCGAATCACGCAAAGCAGGAGATGCAAGTGTCTCACGAACAACTGGTTTTATCTTGTCTGGGGAACAATTTGTAATTTGATAATTAGTTTGTTTATGTTTTTGCTCAAATCTGACATGTGCAACATGCCCTTTGACTTTACAATTTGTAATTTGATAATATATGTTTTTTAGTTTTGGCTCAAATCTAACATGTGCAACTTGCCCTTTGACTTTTTATTTTAAATTTCCACTCTGTTTTGGTGTTTGTTTCTTTTGCAAAAGAAAAACTCCTAGATAGGATCTGATTCAGTGTGTCTGACCTTTTTTTTCAATCCTTCAGCACAAACGTCTGTATTTGTTCTCTGCAGAATTCCCCCTTCAGCCTGTGATAACCTGCCGTCCATCCCCCCCCCCCCCCCCCCCCCCTCCCCCGCGCTCTGCCTTGCGGGGCAGGAAGCGGAGCCGCTCAGACATACTGTACGGTCCCTCGCGTCTGGGCCGGAACCAGGATGTGTTGCTAGGCGCAGGGATGATTGTGTCAGCACTTGCTGGCCGCTTCGTTTCCTTACAGGTGATCTCCTGAATGGGCAATGACAGATATACGTTTCCTGCTATTTTTCACTTCTGCAGGAGGGGATCAGAAAAACACGGGACTCTGTGACCACGGGGCCACCTCCGCAAGCAAGTGAGCCGGCTCCCAAAGATAGCAGCGCTTCAGACCGGGTGAGACAATGACACATTCAGTTGGCCGGCCACGAGACCTCGCGGTGACCCCGTGACCTCAGACTGGAGGCGGGTGCAGCGTTCAGTCAGGGGTGGCAGGCAAATCTGAGAGATAGTGGGGGGTGGACGGTGAGGAAATATTGAGGAAGCCACTCTTGATTTCTGACGCGTTTGACGAAGTTTGATGTGTCGAAGGTCGAGGAGGATGAGAGGGTGACGGTGTGGCAGGAGGGGGAAAGGGAGGCGGGGCAAGCGGGCGATGGCGTGTGGCAGGATAGCTGAGGTCGTTCTTTTGATTTATGATTTTTCAACTTTTTCTAACGGTGGAGAGTATGCACAGCACGGGAGGGGAAGGAGGGGGATGAGAAGTGAAGGAGGGATGCGGCGGGGCGCTGAAGTGGAGGGGTGGTCACGCTCTTTTGATTTATGACGGGGGTGATTAATGCCCAAGGATATTACCCCTTGGAAAAAGTGCTGGCCCCTTGACTGAAGTTGTGTTTTGCTACATGTCTGACAGGCAGGAGCGATTTGGCCTCCTTTTGTTTTATGACGACAATGTGAAGAGGGGTCATCTCTTGTTCACCAGCCAGGAAATATCTTTTTGATGAATTTATAATGAGCATAAACCAGTTTGAACTGGTTAGTCTGATCAAGATGAACTGTTATTGAAGACCGACATCCATTTATGCATTACTAATACTATAAACTATCATTGGGAATTATTATTCTTTGGAGAGAATAACAGTTAAAAGGACATTACACACTACTTCAACCTGTCTAAAAATGCTCCATACAATGATATCATGTGTGTTACTGAAAGGCTGCTCTTTAAGATTAGCACAAGTCATTGAAAATGCATAAAATTAACAACACACGGTTAAATTTAAACTGTTGTCTAAATATATAAACCGTTTCCTCTCATTCACAGTCTCTACAAACTGGAGCTTCAGGGCTAGACAGTCAGTCAACAGCCTGGAAATACAAACAATGCAACAGATCTGAGGATTTATTGTCTTACTACGATGATACATATCTCTCTATGGAGCCGAGGCAAAGTACATTTGTGTTTTGTAAACCTTTATGACTGAGTTTAACGATCTTGTACGATGATATAGGAGAGGTATAATTCATCATGTATGCATGTTTTTGGGCACTTTTTAAATCCCCCCCACAGAGGAACACACATACGCAGAAAGACAAGGAAGTGACAGGAAGCGCCGAGGTCAGCCACGGTCTGGTACCTCTGCTCAGCCATCTTGTTTTTAAAAGACATAAATCACACGAAATCCACCGGTTCCTCTCCTCTTCAAAGGCCTTTGTTCTACAGCCTCGGCACAGAGGTTATCAGCAGGTCAGCGGCAATAGTGTGTATAATAGACCTACTTACGCTGCCCGATAAGATGCATTGAGCGTCTGTGACTCTCACGTCAGGCGTTCAATAAAACCAGGGAATCGCTGTGTTTTTTTCAGCCTTTGAATTAAATCACATCAATGTGACAGCGGCACCATTTTTTCGACACCGACTTGTCTGCCAATATAAACCGCGGAAGAGTTGTTTGTGTTCCTGTCCGTGGTTTTCTGCGACTGACCCTGTCTGGTTGATTAAACGTCTTTGTGCCGCATGTTTCAGCACCATCATCCCCGAGTGGATCAGAAGGTTATACACACCGCCGCGTACAGTAGATATTGATGTCGTCAATAAAAGTGTCTTGAAGTTATGTCAGCCGACTAGACGCGCCAAGGTTAAGCGGTGTTAAGCACGCCTTCTCCTCCTCGTTAGACACTGTTTGTCTCAGTGTCAATCGCGCCATATGTCAGTCTCTTTTATGTCGACTTGCTCACTCGCGGTGACGACTTTTCTTGCTCCCGTGGCCGCTTCGCCCTCCTCCCCGCCACAGCGCACGCGGCTAATCGTAGGTCACCCTCACGGTTCTGCGTGTGTTGAACCAAGGAGCGCTGGTGGGGAGGAGGGGCTGGGTTGAGGGCATCGGCTATCGCTAATCACTAACACTGTGGCTAACGGTAGCGCTGTGGAAGCAGTAGCCTCGCAGCCGTGTGATCTCCAGCTAACCTTGCCCACGGGCCTCTTTTGTCTGCACGCCGCACACGGCTGGCTCCATCCTCTCTCTGTTATTGAGCGGGTTGGATGGAGGGGAAGGGGGGGGGGGCTGAATCAATGGCAAATCGCTGGCACTGTTCTCAGGACAGTGACCGAAGCCCAGTCTGTTGGCCCCCTTTGCCTCCCTTCCACCGAACTCCCCCCCCCCCCCCCCCCCCCCTCCTCCTGCCTCCCTCAACCGGTCCTCCACCCCTCAGTCACCGCCCGCCCCCACAACCCCTCCTGTCTGATTGACACTTGAAAGGTGGCCGAGGACGGGGCCGGAGGCGATGTTCCACGCTCTGGAACCCTCCGTGCAGGGGAACAGCTGGTGACATCTGCAGTGAGGCCCACAAAAGGCAGTTGAAAGCGTGCAATCATCCCCTCCTCCTTCTCTTCTTCCCTTGTCTCCCTCACTCACTCCTTCTCCCTCTCACCCTCTGTCTCTCTAACCCTGCTCGTTCTTTCTCTTTCATTCTCTCTGCTCCTGTCTCCCCCTCTCTCTCTGCCTCAGATGTCCCCTCTATCTCCTAAGAGCTGGCCCATTTGTCTAAAGCAGTGATACAGGCACCCAAGCGCCTTTGAAATGCATGCTTTAAACTTGAAGAGCTTACGCTGGAGCATGTGTGTCTGAGCAAAGAGAAAGAGGGGGGACAGAGAGAAAGGGGGAGAAGAAAAAACGAGGGGACGCCTGTATGTTGTACGATAGCAAAACACTTCCCTCTCTTTAAAATAAACTCCCTCTAGTCATTTCATTTATTTATCTGTCTGCTTCTTCACTGAGAATTCACCCAGCGTCTCTGCGCTTGATCTTCTTACATGGAAAACTATCGGCTGTATTGATATACACGTGCACACGCCCAGTTAAAAGCTGCCTTTTAAGAGGCCCCATTGTCCCCGTTCAATGGCATTACCCCGGCTCAGCTCACAGTGAGTGCTTGGGAAGCGGAAGGGGGTATCGACTCCCGTTAAAAGAATCCAAACGCGTTCACTGACGAGACACACATCGCCCACAGGAATGTCAAACTTCCGACCCGCTCCCTCCCTCTCCCTCTCCATCTTTCCCTCTCATCACTTCACATCTCTGTCCGAGAGTCAAAGGCTAACTCTGTGCTATCTGTCCTCTACTGGGTGTTTTTGAGATGTTTCTCCTAAATTGAGGTAATCATTTAAAACTTAATGTATTAACTTTTTTTTATCCCTGCATAGTGGCTCTCGGATGCATTGAAACAACTATCATGTACATTTTCACATCATTAAAAAAAACAAAGTGGACTGACTCCCAACACTTCCGGCCTCCTGCTCCCACCGTCTCCACTTCCTCTCCTCTAAGAATGTAGAGAGGTCAAAAGGTCGGCGTGCTCCAGGTATCAATATTTCAGAGCTGTGTGAATCCCTCCTTTCAGGTAGCCGGCCCCGCTGACTGAAGGTATCTTCAGGACCCAGGGGCCGGCTGACGGATGAGCACAAAGCACCCGTCAAGCCCCGAGCAGCGCCGCAGCTCGCACGGTCCGCGTTACGCGCGTGTGTTTGCGTGCGTGTGTGTGTTTGCGTGTGTGTGAGCGGAAGGCTCGGGCAGCTCCCCCGCGGTCTCCTTTGTTGGGCCGGCCCGCTGTTTGAATGGAGTGGGAGCCGTGAGTGACAGAGGAAAGTGTAGCTGACGGTAAAGTGAGATATTGACCTCTCAATCGCCATGGAGGGTGAGCGGGGGGAGTAAAGCGGTCAGCGCTCCTGTGTGGACGTACAGCATGCGTCTGTGAAAGGTGTGCAAGGGCCTATAAATAAGGTTGGCGCTCAAGGAAGCAAGTGTAGATTTATTTGAAGTGTGTGTGTGTGTGTGTGTGTGTGTGTGTGTGTGTGTGTGTGTGTGTGTGTGTGTGTGTGTGTGTGTGTGTGTGTGTGTGTGTGTGTGTGTGTGTGTGTGTGTGTGTGTGTGTGTGTGTGTGTGTGTGTGTGTGTCTGTGAGAGTGTGTGTGTGTGTGTGAGAGTGTGTGTGTGTGTGTGTGTCTGTCTGTGAGAGTGTGTGTCTGAGTGTGTGTCTGAGTGTGTGTGTGTGTGTCTGAGTGTTTGAAAGTGAACTGCTCCCGTCAGGTGAAGTGACGGTGCACTCAGCTAGCCGGCCTAGCCGCTCAGTAACATGAAACAAGATTCCCCCCAATGATAATATTCAGTTTCAGCTCTGCCAGCGCGTCCTGTCTGCCCCTGTCCAGAGCCCCTCCAAGACAAAGGGGGAAGGAGCCTGGCGGGGGAACAGTAGCTTCTTGTTATTATGACATGTGGTAACATGAACTCCTTGGAAGACTTCTCCTGTCATCCCGGCCCGAGGTCCTCTTTATTCCACAGGCAGGGGATGTGGAGGTCACGACCTCCCGGACAGATTATGTTGGAACATGCTGCGCTGTGTTGAAACTGACTTGAATAAGTTTATTGGCTAAGCCAGTGACGGCCCTTTGTGCGGACTCCCTTGGGAGGCTGAATACAGATTAGTCCATGGATTGACTATTCATTTCAGATTGTACTCAGTTTTATCTCGCATCACACTTCTCAATGTCTTTACTTTTGAGGAATTCTTGCACTGAGGTTGATGTGATTTCAAATCCCATTTGTAGATT
The DNA here is from genome assembly GCA_023566465.1 of Cottus gobio. NCBI lineage: Eukaryota > Metazoa > Chordata > Actinopteri > Perciformes > Cottidae > Cottus > Cottus gobio. The sequence goes on from CM042226.1 coordinate 7,958,877, forward strand.
ATGTTTCCATTCTGGTCTTTGTCTGTTCAAAGGCCTTTTGTAAATTCATTTTTAGCTGTGATTTATGATGGGAAGGAGACTTGGTTCACCAGGGTCACAAGATGCATACACATGTTATCAGTAACACACTATGTGAAAACATGATCATTTATGTACATTGACATCAAATTGTCATTATAGTTACTCTCTATTGTGCCTGATGCATAGTTTCTTGAAGCAGCAGATTACTGGCACCTGTTGGAACCACAGCAATAAAATATCGACCAACACTTTACTGCCTTTTCTCAAAATGCTGGAGTTAGAATATAATCAAAAATAAATAACTTGAACTGACAATGAACTGAGTTAGATTTGTTTTATACGCACAATTTGGTGATACGAGGTGACTTTTGAGTCCTGTCCTCAAATGCTTGTTGACAAGTCAGTCTAGGAGACACAAAGTGTCAGTGACACTTGGCCTCTGACAGAACTCTGCTATTTTTAAAGTCTTGTTTGTGGCACTATTAATATTCCCACTCCGTAGTCTGTGGCAGGGTTCAAAGGCGCACTCCACGGTGCAGGAGATGACAAGTCTGCTGTGGCAAGCGAGCGAGCCAAAAGAGTGACAGCGACGTGGCCGCTCTCTCTTGTTAACGAAATAAATAAATGTGCTCTGAAAAGCCAATAAGCGGCAGGCGGGAAGCGGAGCCAAGGATCGCTGCGTCAAAAACAAGCGCTTCAGCCATTAATCTCGCTAACTCTCTTAGCCCCCCCCCCCCCTTCTCACTTTCACTTTCTCTCTCTCTCTCTCTCTCTCTCTCTCTCTCTCTCTCTCTCTCTCTCTCTCTCTCTCTCTCTCTCTCTCTCTCTCTCTCTCTCTCCTCTGAGAGAATTACTGCCATAGATGTATAATTCACGGTGGTTTGGCTTTAGAAGGCAGCGGTTCTGTTGGAAAACACGGTGACAGCCAAGTTAGCGCACCCTCTCATTCAACTCAGCCACCTGTTCACAGGGGAGGGGGCAGAGAGAGACGCTTGATTTATATTTCATCTTTCCTCCCAGTCTAATGACTTTGTTGCGCAGTCGGGGCTGGAAATCGTCTCATGTATTAAAGATGACAACTTAAAGGAATCCTAAAACCCTGACATGATTGAGCACTTAGGCAGACACTTTCGGTTGTAGTTTAGATTGCTTGTGTCAAGTCCAACTTGTCAGCTTCCTATTCCCAAGACCGACTCATCATTTCAAGTCCAATCAGTGTCATCAAGTTAGAAAGAAAGGCAAAACTTTGTGCATGTATGTGTATCAAACTCGCTGTCTCTCTTTTCATTCAAACAATATAATTTCTCCTCAATCCAGAGCGCTTGAACACATTTGTATTTGCACGATGGAGCGTATCCTGTGTGTTTGTTGGAGGGTGTGTGTGTGTACCTGTGTCAGTGTAGCCGTACACATGCATGGCCGTGTCAGTGCCATTTATTAGCATGGCGTAATTTTTGGAGGTGAAGAGGAATAACAAGTTAGGGCTTTGGCAGCCGCACGCTCTCGCCCATCTGCGCGGCCCCAGCATCAGTCTCAGGGTTTCCTCGCCGATGATGAGGGCTGTCAGGGGCTTTTTAACCTCCTAACTGCTGCTCCCCACCGGCCCTAATCACACATTAATGACATCAGGAGGACCCCGGGGCTGGCCGCGTTGCTGCCTGCGCAGACAGAGTACTGATGAAGAGGGCAATTACCGACCAGCAAATAGCATAACCTCCACTGATCTGTACAAGGGTTATGGGCTATTAGCGGGCAGGTTACACTCAAAAGATACAGCACAGGCTTAAGGAAGGATCTGGTGCTGAGAGTAATTGGGGATGTGCGTGCGTGTCTGTGTGCATGTGTGTGTTGCAGACAGGGGGGCACCATGGTCTTGTTATTCTTTAGACGGTGTTAGTTCATTTTATTTTATTTTTTGTATTTCTTGCTGGATTTGTGGCCAAAGTCTCACCTTTGACTAACAAGTGTGTGATTACCAGAGGTGGGACAAAGTCATTGTTATGCAAGTCACAAGTAAGTCTCAAGTCTTTGCCCTCGAGTCCCAAGTCAAGTCGAGTCAAAGATGAGGCAAGTCCCGAGTCGAGTCACAAGTCAAAGCCAACAAGTCTCAAGTCGAGTCCAAAGTCCTACCATTTTAGTTTCGAGTCATTTCAAGTCCTCTTACCACAGAAATAAAATGTATACAAATCATGTATGTCTGTAAGATTTGTATTTATTTAAACCTCTTTTTATACAATGACATTAATCAAATACAGTAAACATTTTCACAAAAAATGCTTGTATTTCAAAAGCATATTGCACTAGAACAATGCACAGCAACTTCAGTCCTGTATTGTATTGACCTCATATTGCAAAACAGTTTAACTTTCAAATAGACATGGGTCCTTTTAGCCTGAACTTTTTTAAACATGTCATCAATAAAATCCTCACTCCTCAAAATGATCACTTCTGAAAAACTGGACCAACCTGATAATATAACTGGAATGACTCCATAGAGACTTGAGTGAGCTGTGTGGACAGGTGATGAGCAGAGAGTGAGTGAGTGAGCTGTGTGGACAGGTGATGAGCAGAGAGTGAGTGAGTGAGCTGTGTGGACAGGTGATGAGCAGAGAGTGAGTGAGCTGTGTGGACAGGTGATGAGCAGAGAGTGAGTGAGCTGTGTGGACAGGTGATGAGCAGAGAGTGAGTGTGTGAGCTGTGTGGACAGGTGATGAGCAGAGAGTGAGTGAGCTGTGTGGACAGGTGATGAGCAGAGAGTGAGTGTGTGAGCGCATGCGTGCTGTGGACAGGTGGAGGGAGGCCCCTATACTGCATTGCATTTGCAAAAGATCAAGTTGGCCAAAAGTCTGTCAGTCATTTGTGCACGATGGGGACGCAGAATGATGCCACCATGGCTGATTCTTCATACCTGTAACAGAGAAAATACTCTTTACTCATATCAATGTTGTTGTGTTAATATTCATTGTCTATTGTACACTACGGTATACGATAATACATTTCAGTTTCAGTGTATGCAATATTAAGAACATTTTCACTGCTTCAAAAGTCATAAGAAAGCCCTTTCTCTCAAGCAACTGAAGTCATATGCTTTATAGCAGTGGTTTTCAAAGTGGGGACAGGGACCCCTGGGTGCCGCGAGGAGGTGCTAGGGGGGCCATGGCAAGTTGGCATGAAAAGTATAGCAAAACAAAATAATTGAATAAATTAAATAACTAAAGTAAACCAAAAACAAGCTAAACAATATTCCCATTAGTTAAGAACTGCACTATAATAATCTATTGCATCTCTGAACATTACTACTATAATCGTTATTATTTTATTTTATTACATGGCTTGGTTGAATTCCAATGTAGAATGCGGTCTGTTATTTCTTGATAACAGACCCTGCGCCCGTATAGCGAGGCGGTAGTTATAGCGAATACAACCCCTGATATGAAAAGGGAAGGCTAATGGTGGATCTACTGTGACTGTGTTATGGTACTTTAAAACGGACGTTGACATGATGTTGGCGAGGTTTTCCATCTGAGTGTGCTACACTCATGTACCTCATATAATCAGGGTTAAAAAATCCCTATTTTTGTAAGCATGAACCAGCAAGGGAGACGTGCGTTTACTCTCTCGTTGATACAGTAAATATGCAGCAGCTAGCTAGTAAGTTACGGTACATCCGATAAGGTGCTTAGCATTCGTTCAAAACTTACCTTTCTTTGTGCAACTTCAGGTGTCGAACAAAGTTGGACGTTGTGGCAGCTCCGTCTGTAATCTTCGACCCGCATGTTTTGCAAATTGCAACTCTTTTTTTGTCGATTAGCTCGTAATTTTTATAGCCAAACGAAACTATCTTCGGTATCATTTTGCCAACTGGTGCGTTGTTGCTTGTGCTTCATTGGTTGTCTTGCAACGTGCCTGCTTAGATACTGTCACATCAAAACAACGTGGGACTACAGTGATTGGATGTCGTGCAGGCAGCGCGCGTGCTCTCTGCATGCATACAGGTGGTGCACATTTTTTTCACAGATGCAGATAAACTGAGAGCGGCGTGGCCGTGTGAACATTTTCTTCCCCAGTTTTCATGGGAAGTAGCAAGTCTTCTCGAGTCAAAAGGCGCAAGTCCAAGTGAAGTCACGAGTCATTGATGTTAAAGTCCAAGTCGAGTTGCAAGTCTTTGTAAATTTTGTCGAGTCGAGTCTGAAGTCATCAAATTCATGACTCGAGTCTGACTCGATTCCAAGTCACATGACTCGAGTCCACACCTCTGGTGATTACTGATTACCATTCACAAGGAGTCTAGCTGTGAAGCACCACTGAGTGGAAAAAGTATCCATATTTCATCAAAAATATCTTTGATATCTCACACACACTCACACACTTGCCCCTTCACACACTCACACTGCGCTTTCAGTCCTGTCCGTTTCCTTGCTCGGAGATGAGTGAGAGTGTTTGTATGAAATATTAACAGGCCATTTGCTCCTCTGCTCCTCTGTTTGAGAGCTGGATATTGGCCCTGTGTCTCTGGTCCCTCTTTGAGGCCATCTGTTGGGTACGGGCACCAGGGAGGTTTCCGGGAGGGGGCCCTGTCACCCAAGCAGGGCCAGCCCAGAAAGCGGCACCGCCCTGGGGATCGATACACCCGACCTGCTGGGTGACGGAGCATCAAAGCTCTCCAACCTGCCAGATCACTGTACATGCTATGAGCACCGCTGATATGTAAACGCTGCTGCTTACCATCGGGCCCGTGGGGAGCCTCCGCAGTGTTTGTGCCACTTCTGAGGGTCTGTTTTCAGTGCAGTTTATGTGCTATTTATGTTAACCTTTTGTAGAACGGCGGTTTGGTCATAGAGCCCTTGACAAAATGCCCAGAATCCCTTTGGAGACTATTTCTTTTTGTTTAAAGGCTGCATCCCTTGTTTGAAGAAAGAAAACCACTCAAAAGTTAATTTTCTTTATTATTATCTCCCAAATGTATTTATTTTGTGAATTCTAGTGTTATGGTGGAATTTTGGCAAGCTTGAAGACCTCCCTAAAAATGGACTAATAAATAATTCACAATATAAAGATATAAAAAGAATACAATAAAAAGAACAGCACTAGCTTCCCTCTATACAACTGGTATTAAAGACACTGTGTTTTCTTCCCATTCAGTAGTTATAGCATTTCATAGAGACACTTCCCACTCATGACATCAATCAAATACGCTTTGGAGCAAGTATATACAATCTGTGTGTGTGTGTGTGTGTGTGTTTGTTGACATTTGATGTCCTTGTTTTGGGTAATGGATTTGTCCCTGGCAGAGAGAGGGGATGGGCCAGAGGCTGTCTTATGAGGCCCCTGGGTTAAGGAGGCTGCATTAGCCCACTGCTAACTGATTACTGATCAGACAGCTGGTGCGCACACACAAATTCACACATGCACAGACATGCCTGCGTGCATACATATATGCAAACGCATACATACATGCATATACACATGCACTCACAACGGCGCTATTACCGTAATTAAATGCTCCTGAATCCAAAGCGCACTAATGTAAATGGTCCGAAACAAACAATGAGAAAGTAATTGTATGAGGCTTTTAAGACGCTCTGGTGTTATTTCTTTATATAGTAATGCTGGTAAAATTGATTTTTACAGTAGTTGTAGCAATCATTACTTATTCCCACTGGCATTAAATGCATCACATGACCTAAGTACGCCCTATATGAAAGCCCTGCAACATAGGGCAAAGATTAGATTTGTCATATAAAGAGATGGATTAGCATTAGCATGGGGTATCTCCGTTATACTCATCTGCATTCTACACCAGCACTGGCCTTCCTTCAGGCAGGAGAGTCGCACACAAACATCTTTTTTTCCGTGTTGTAAATGCTAAATGGCCTTTGCATTCGTATAGCTTCTTTCCAGCCTTGCGGGCATTCAAAGCGCTTCACACTGCATGTCAACATTCGCCCAATCACACACACATTCTTACACTGATGGCAGAGGCTGCCATGCAAGGTGCCACCTGCTCATCAGGATCTAATAAACATTCACACATCAGTAGCACAGCCTTCGCGATCAATTTTGGGTTCAGCGTTTTGCCCGAGGACACTTCGGACACGGAGGAGCCGTGAATCGAACCGGCGATTTCCTCAGATCCGATCGGTCCAGAGCCGCAGCCGCCATGCAGCATGCACGCACACATACATCAACACACACTCTCAGCCACACAGCCACACGTCTTGGCCCTTCTCTAGTTAAACGGCGTGTGCCAGGACGCCGGTGCCATGAGTGTCCATGTGTGACGCTGGCAGCACCTGGGGCCTCACAATAAAAATACAGCCATCATCCGAGGTCTTATTCACAGACCAGCACACCGTGACCTCGCAAACACAGGAGTTGATCCTCTGGCCTCCATCTCTTAACTCAAACAGCATCTAATCTGTGCTTGACTGATAGCAAAATAACACTTTGGGATTTTTATCTCAGGAAATGCAGAATATAAAATCTAAACTTACTGAAACGTAACGATCCGTTTTGTTATGGACTTAAACCAAATTCAAACTCAAACGGAGGGTTTTGGCTCGAGGGCCGAGGGTTTGAGAAACTCTGTATCCATAAGGACGGCATCCTATTACTGCGCTTGTGAACTGCATTCAAGAAGCTGGATATCCAAAGCACTAAAGCCACAAATGGCTCATGGAAGTGTGACACGACGGAGAAGAATAGATTTGATAGTGTGTTAATGGATGATTTTAGTGTCGGATTTCAGCCCATGGGAGCTGCTATACTGTACAGTGTATGCTCACAGTAAGGCTCACAGGCACTCTCTCACTCACTCAAACGCACACACACACACGCAAATATATTGTTTGCAAAAAAAATTGGAGTTCAATTTTTAAAATTTGGATTTCATTTCAAAAGAGATTTATTTGTGTGATTAAAGGCTTGTTTAGCGGAGACAAAACTAAAACTGTGTGTCGGTATTTATATATCTGTCTGTGTGTGTGTGTTTATATGAGAGGGAGAGAAAGAGAGGGGGGGAGAGAGAGAGAGCATATATTATGGTTTAAATAAGGCAGATTGAGGTGTTAACATCATTATTGCACATTTCCTCCCATGAAATGCAGCATTGTTTCCTCTGTTGCCATCTCAATGGGAATGCCATAATCCCAGATTAAAAAGGATGGGTTAGTGGACACACAGCAACACACAATGAGCCTTTTGTGTTTGCGTGTTTGCGTGTGTGTGTGTATGTATGTGTGTAAAGCATGTATTGTTTACTGTACAGCTTAAACACCTGCGGTAGGGGGAGAAATGTTCTCAAGCATGCACTTTTGCAATGTGCAGCTCCAAAGACATCCTCACGGACACGTGGTCTCAGAACAGCGACAGACGTGTCATATGGTTCTTTGATCAAATTATTTGTAGCTGAAAGTTAACATTTTCCTCTCTATGTATAATTCTGTCATGACTTGACGAGCACATTGATTCAATTCTATATAATTTCCTGCATTGCTGCTCCAGATAATAGATGTTTCACTTAACCAGGTCCGTACGGGGTCTCCTAGGCCGTGTGCAGGGGCTAAGGCCCCATCTGAAACTCTCATAGTTCTTGGTCAGCCATGCAAGAGAATCCGTGGGTCACAGAGTGTGCTGGAAAAAAAAAAGCAGCTCACAAGTTGCTCCCTGTGACAGATGTCCTCGGGAAGATTTCTCCATCTCGCTCTCCCCCCTTCTCTCACCCTCTCCACCTCCGTCACCCATCCCTCCCACCCGACTCTCTCAGTGCTTCTAAGCTGGGAGAGAGCAGCGAGAGGTGATCCCGGTCTGCTTAACCTACTTCCCAAGACCTTGCTCTTAACATGTGTGTGTTTGTGTGTATGTGAGTGTGTGTATGTGAGTGTGTGTTTGTGTTTATTCACCAGGATAAACCTTCAATACTGAACGCCTGTGTTTGTGCCAGCGACGGCTTTCTGCACGTTGACACCTTTCACTCCGACGGTCATCAGTCATACTGGTGATGATGATGATGATGATGATAATCTTTAGAGCTGAACTATTGGTTGATTTTCCAATCAAATTAAGCTTTTTTTGATTATCAATATATTGTTTTAGTCACACAAATCAGACATTCCCTGGTTCTAGCTTCTCGGTTCTTCGGTTTTACTGCTTTTCCTCATCTTTAGAGACAGGAAACCGAATATCTCTGATAATTTTGGTTTTGACTGATAATTGTGAGACACAGCCCTAATGACATTTGTCAATTCATATTATTCACATGCAAACGTATCACCATTTTCTTGTGAGACACTAAACTTGAATCACATAAAACAATTTGAAAATGGAAATCTTTCCTCCCACTCTGTCAGCGGCTTTAACAAGACTGTTAGACTGTGTTGAGAAGCCTGTTTCTATAATATTAAAGGTGCAATGTACAGGACTCAGTCGCCCTGTGTGTGTTGTTATCTGAGCTTCTCCGTTCTTTTTGACATAGTGCATGCTTTTAGTGCATGTCCACCAGTTAACTCCCGGCCACCGCTCTGCATTGCTCTCATACTGAGGTCACAGCTGATAAGATCCCCGTGACCACAGAAGCGTTGCACCTACACTCAGGTAAACACTGTTAGCTCTGTCAGCACTTTAGCCGCCGTTAGCGCCTTTAAAAAGGTGGCACCGTGTAAAACACATGCCACATGCGTGCTATGCAGAACCATTTTTTGTGAAGAGCTTGAATGTGTAAAGCTAAAGTTGCACGGCCTCCACTCAGACACAACGTCCCCCATCACCAAAGTGGGATTAGGGACCTCGCTGTAACTAACTCTCCCATGTCATTTGCACTGAGACAAAGATCAATCAGTCAGATGAAGGGAGGAAGTCTTTCGATAAAGAGAAATTAAACAGAGGGAGGGAGCGGCGGATGGAGGAGGGAGTCTCTTAAATACAGAGAAATTAAAACAGATGAAGGGGATGGTGTCTTTAAATACCGCTCATCCACCGTACAGCATCCCTCATCCTTTAATGTAATGAGAAGAGGAGGAATAAAAGGCTTGGCCCTAGGATGAAAAGGTGATGCCGTTTTTTATTCTTCTCTTTTTTTTCCCCTGAGCGGTGAAAGCCTTATCCTAATGTAGATTAGATGTTAAATCTGACAGAAGGGTGAAGCTTTGGTGAGTCTGTTCACCTCATTTCACTTGTCCTGGTTGAGGGTGACAGGAGATTGTGTGATGGTCTGATAAAGACGAAAAGCAACGTGTGAACTCTTCTTGTGTTTCTTTTGCTTGGACTTTTTGCCATTTCCAGACGCAGGTTAAAAAGAAAAATGGGGTTTTTATTATGTCACAAAGTTGCAAAGACTTGTAACACACACACACACACACTCCCTGCTAAAGTACACACACTTTGAAGTGTATCACAATGTCTGTTCATCTCCCCTGCACTACCATTTGTTGGTCAAGCAGGTCATTAGTGAGTGAAAGAGAAGAAAAAATTCTGTCTGTCGGTGTGTGTTTGTGTGTGTGTGCATTTTCTCTGTAATAATAATCCCTATGAAATCCACATTTCTCAATCCGGTAGCTCAAGCTGACACTTTAAATAAAATCATTCTAATCCCACATGGTAAGAGAAATGAAAATGAGGAGATTAACATGGGGAGGAGGAGGGGTGCCCCTCTCCCCCGCTGTCTCTCACACTCACCTCTCTCTCTCTCTCTCTCTCTCTCTCTCATCCTTGAACCCCTGTTGCTTCATCTATTGAGATTGTCCTCTTTCCCATCATGCTCGAGTGAGAGAAGGATATAGAGAGCTTATGGCAGGTCTAGAAGACTGAGGATCTTTTAGCCTTCAGTTTTGTTTTCTGAGGGGAAGTTTTAGATTTGTGTGTGTGTGTGTGTGTGTGTGTGTGTGTGTGTGTGTGTGTGTGTGTGTGTGTGTGTGTGTGTGTGTGTGTGTGTGTGTGTGTGTGTGTGTGTGTGTGTGTGTGTGTGTGTGTGTGTGTGTGTGTGTGTGTGTGTGTGTGTGTGTGTGTGTGTGTGTGTGTGTGTGTGTGTGTGTGTGTGTGTGTGTGTGTGTGTGTGTGTGTGTGTGTGTGTGTGTGTGTGTGTGTGTGTGCGTGCGTGTGTGCTCTACCAGGGGAATAGCCTACAATAATTGGATGATGCCAGGACCACTGATCCAATCAAATGATGGGGAATGATCTCTCTTTCCTTCTCTCGCAAAGTCATAGCCCCCCTAAAAAACACACACACACCCCCAGTTCACCCATTCATGAATGTATATGAATGAATGGATGGAGTATGAACGTGTTGGGATTTTTAAACATTTTGCATTCACACTAAACTCAAGGCTTTTCGACCCTAGAAAAAGATCTCATGTACATGTTGTAGGTAAATCTAGAGACAAACAACAAATACAGAAAGGATTTCCTCTACCCCACAGAGATTGCTTTTTTGTAGTCAGACAAGAGCACACATTGAATGACTGACTAAATGCAGAACATATCACACAGGTTGATTTAGATAAGAAATGATAGTGACAAAAATACAAAATAAAAGCTCAACATTTAGGGGAACAGTGAAATTATTACCCAAACTGTTCTAAATACCCATGACGGTTGGCATACTTCATTTAATTTGTTTATTTACATTATAACAACACACACTTGTTCATGTACATTTACCAGTGTCAGACACCCAGTTCATTTTCCTTGGCGATATGTTTTGAAACCAATGAGAGGATGCCTGAAAAGACGCCTTACAGACAGCAGCAGCAACAAGAAGCCATGCGGGGTAACAGGAAGTATGCAAAACACACAGTAATACATCAACAATATCCACTATTACATATTACACTATACATGTAATCATGCAAGCAAGTTCAAAACAACTCAACCCAGCTAAGCAATACTGATCATAGCCTTTTTTGACATATCCTGACATGCAGAGCAGCAATAAGCAGAAGGACATAAATAAAATACAACAATCATAACATGCAGAGTTCTTGATCAAAAGTTGTTACTGACATTGTGCCGACGCTCGCATTTGTTACTACGTTTAAAACTGGTACAATTAAAAAAAAAAAAATCTAAATGAACTATATGCGTCAAATAACTCTGGCTGTTCTTATTCAGTTTTCATATTTATGGCTACAAATGATAACCATTATTTGTATATAACTCACATAATCGTAGCCATGTCGTAGAGGGCGGGTCAAACGAACACTCGTGTTTCTGGACATTGATGAGAAATACTTGATTGGCAAAGCCATGCAAATGAGACGTCTATTATTCTTGGTGTGACACACTCGCTGTAAAGTAGATATAATGGACTGCAAACTCTGTAACACAGAACATGATTCAAAGGACTATAATTCAGTCTGTAATTAAACGGTGAATCAGGTCCTGCTCTCGATTGTTCTGTTGTTTGTCAAATAAAAGTCGACCTTTGCCCTCCATTACCCATAATCTTCAGTTTAGTTAGTGAACACTTCACAATCCCTGTTTTTTCTGCCTAATCCAGCTCTTGTCCTCATCCTTCCTGCTTCCTCCTCTCTTTATCTCTCCATCTCTGCCTCTCTCCCTCGACCTTCCTCCGCTCTCTCTCGCTCCGTCGCCTCACCTCCATCTCAGCTGTTTCATTTAGACTTTCCCCTCGTTGCCGTGTTTCTCTCCTCGCTTTTTTGTTAACCCTCTCCCACGCACACTTTATCTCCATATGATTCATTTGCCCTCTCTCGATCCATCTGACTGTCCGCGCAATCTCTCCCTCCATCCGCCCCCTCTGCATCCATCTCTTAAGCACATCCTTTTTTCTCCTTCTCTCCTCCATCTCCACGCCGTCCTTTCCTTTTAAAGGATAATCTTCAGCTCAGTGGACAGCACTTCGCTCTCTCTCGTTCCCTCTTAAGTGACCATCCGATAATCTCAGGATTCTCTGTTGAACCCCAACACAGAGGGGAGAGTGAACGGATCAGAAAGCCCGGAGTGGGAGTCCTAAACTGGGTCAAGAAAAGGCCAGTGACTGGGTTCTCTGGGGCTGATGGGACCAGCGCGGATGGAGAAAAAGCTGATGCCAAATAAAAAGTTGGAGAGAGATCATCAGAGCAGATGGACATCGTCTCTCTATCCTTTTTATCGGTCTATCTTCAAGGCTGCAAGGCCTCGAATTTGAGATGGAAAAATAGAAAAATAAGAACGAATATTTTTGTGTAGAGTGCAGAAATAAAGGACATCGCCAGGCCGATTTGAGGATTTGTTCTATCCGGACACAGAAATGAGACTGACAAGAGGGAGGGGAGGTGCATTCACGTCGTTGGGGTCGGTTAAAGGACGTGACACTGGATGCATGACACACACACACATATGCAGAGGTCGTGCTGATTGTACAAGATCCATCGCACCTCCTTACTGCAGAGAAAAGAAGCCCTTAGTCAGGTTACACATACACACATGTTTTTTTTCTTCCGCTGTCCTCTTCACGGGTCAGCGGTTGAATAAAGCCGCTGTCACTTTCCTTTGGGAGGCGCCAGTGACAGGCAGACTGACCACGATAAACTTCCGCACAGGAAGAGGAGATTCCTGCAAGGAAAAGGCCAGGAGGATCAGGAACAGCCCTGGGCATCACTTGTCCTCTGGCTTAGCTAAAGACAACTGAAAGCAGTGTGTGTGTGCGTGTGTGTGTGTGTGTGTGTGTAAGGGCAGTTAGGGTTGCGTGGGTGAGTAATACAACAATCAGTATGCCATTGTAGACTTGTATTGTAGACTCTGATACAAAAGCGTTGTCATTGTTTTGCAACATTAAGGCTTTTATTTATTTTTTATTTTAGAGTCAAACAAGTTCAAATTAAATTATAATACACACCACAGAAATACTAAAAGTAAAATTAAAATCAGTTTCCCATAGACTTTACACTATACCCAGTTTATCTCGAGTCATGTCCACACTCCTACGTTTCCATTTTAAAACAGAGCAGCAAAAACGTAGGAGTTTGAAAACGCTCCCAAGGACGGATACAAGTAAAAACGCCGGGGTTACGTCCTCGTGTGGAGGGTCGTAAACAATGGAGAAGTCTATTCGTTGTTCAAGAAATAAAGGTTTGTTTTGGGTCATCCCCGAAACAGGCACCGCTTGTCTTGTGCGCAAGCCTAAAAAAAAACATGGCTGCTGGTCGAACTTCCTGCTTACAGTCTTACTGGTTTCACTCCCAACTCGCCAAATATATTACCTTTGCTTGATCAGTGCCCCTTTGCGTCCTTTAGCGCCTGTATATGACTCATGGGGCTTTCATATCTTCGTCATTATTAGACGCTCAGAGCAACTGACGTTGTATGAAGGGGCAGTAGGAGGGTTTATGGCGGTGGATGGGTCAAACAAACACATTTACTTTTTGGGGGAATCACTCTCTTCCTTTATCATTAAGGTGTAAAACAAAAGCTGCACCTCAAGAGGAAAAACAAGTTAATCTCAGAACGTTTACAGGATCAAGGAGGAGACATTCTTCTGAGAGCAGTTAATCATACAGAACAAAAGACACAACGTCCTATTATGGGACTCTGACTGAACACTGGATCTACCGGCACAGGTGCCAGTCGGCTCATATATAGTCAGGTTATCCCATGGTTGAGGCATGGAGCTGTGGTGTGGCATTCATACACACACACACACACACACATACTGTACACACACACTGCAAGCAGCCCAGTAAAAGAAGCTGTTTGGATGTATAAAGAGGAGGTTACTCCTCTGTCTCTTCTAGGAACTGCTCAGTGAGTGTGTGTGTCTGCTGAGTGATGATGCATGCCATTTTCGTGTGTGTGTGTGTGTGTGTGTGTGTGTGTGTGTGTGTATGTGTGTTTGAGAGAGAGAGTTTCTGTACATACATGCATGGGTGGATATTTGAGTTTTTTGTGGCTTCATGTTCCTGACCGGCGTGTGTATAAGTACATGTGTGTACATTTCACCTTGACTGTATATTATGGTACTGTACACAGTATGATCGCTCATTGCATGGGTATGAGTGTGCATGTGATCGTATGAGTGTGCATGTGATTGCGTGAGCGTAACAGTGAGATCTTTTATCTCTATAACAATGATGCCACAAATAGGCACATGCTATTCTTGCCCTCTCAAGGCTCCTCTGGCGTTCTGGTGGATGTGCCCAGGCAAACAAGGGCGAGGGAGCGATTCGGACGTGTGTGTGTGTGTGTACATGTGCACGGCCACACACAAAGACACATTTGTGTGTGCTCGTGTCTGTATGTTTTGTAGATGACTAAAGGAGCCGTTTTGATCTAAAACTCCTTCCTCGAACGAAATGGATTTTCAAATTAAAACACAGTGTTGCATATCAGTGCATTTATTGGCAGTGGCGATCCTTTTACCCAGAAATTACATTTTAGAGGTGGTAATTATTTGTGCGGTTACTTGCCAAGCAACACACAGCAAGTTTTTTTCTTTTTCTTTTCCAAAGTGAGATTTACAAGACCTTCAAGTTTAATGCCAAGTGCCAACCGCTGTGCTGGATTGTTTGCTTAGCTTCTCCCTCTGCAGCCGTAAAAATCAAGGGAAATAATCAGGAGATAACCCAACACTGCACACATTCTTTCTTCTTTGTTCACTTTTATGTCTCTGCTGGGTGGTGAGGGCGTTTAATGCTCTATTATGAGCATGTGCACTTGGCTCCTGTGGATGGGCAGTAACATGCAAACGTTATACTTCCTCCAGAGAGGGTCATGAAGGAAGGGTACACCGTCTCAGCCAAATTCGGCACACCCCGAGGTAAACGGTGCGGAGGAAGCCGATTGGCCCAGAGCACCTGAACCACACCGGCACACGACAGGATGAGGGTGTCGGCATCCTCTTGTTAAATGCTTGCTTCCTGCTGTTTTGCTATTCTCTTTCTTTTTTTTCTTTCTCTCATCCCTCTCTTCTAGCAGGAAGTCATTGGAATGGAAAAAAAAACGAGTTAAATAAAGACGGGGAGGGGGTTGTGTGTCGTCCCAAACAAGCAGAGCCCACGTCCCAACTGTCCCACGCGACGTGCAAAAATTCCAAAAGAAAGTGTAGTTGGACAGAAGAGGAGGAGAAACAATGGTGGCGATGGGGGGGGAGAGATGAGATGGAGGAAGGGAGGAGGACGACGAGGAGGGGAGATGAGGGCACGAGGGGGGTCTTCTCTAGGG